>VXBU01001338.1:255122-279114 GCA_013400315.1 Bombycilla garrulus
CGTCTGCCTGTCTTGAGGCTGGGTCGCTGTAAAGAGCATCTGCGCTTTTTGCTCTTTGAATCGCAGGATCATTTAGGTTGGGGAAGACCTCNCGCGGTACCTGGCCAAGAGCTCGAGATCCTCCAGCGCCGCCAGGAGCCGGTCGCGGGTGCTGCTCCGCTCCCCGCCTCCCCCGCCCGCCGCCGCCCCGCTCNTAGGGAGTCAACGAGACCGCGGCACTGAGGACTACGTCCAGTCTTTCCTTAAGCACTTCCAGGGATGGTGACTCCACCACCTTACTAGGCAGTCCATTCCCATGTCTAACCACCCTTTCGGGGAAGAAAATCTTCTCTATGTGCAACTTAAACCTCGCCTTGGTGCAGCTGGAGACTGTGACCTCTCATCCTCTTATTGGTAGTCGTAGGGGAGAAGAGGTCAGCCCCCGCCTGACTACAGCCGTTCCAACTGGAATGCATTTGTGGGGTCCCCGAGTCTCCACAAAGAGCCTCCAGATGGCACTGATATATGCTAAAGACACAGAAAACAGGCTGCAGGTGAAGTGTGTGCAACTGAATTACATCTTTGGGGGTTTAACTCAATTTTTGAGAGTCTTGGTGTCCAAAAATCCCTCAGGTGCCTTCGATAAGGTGGAGGATGAAATCGCAGAATCACAGAAATGGTCAAGTTGGGATCACAGAGGGTCATCTGGTAGAACCTCCCTGCTCAAGCAGGATTGTCTTAGAGCACACTGCACAGGATTGCATCTAGAGGGTTGTTGGTATCTCCAGTGAGGGAGACTCCATAACCTCTCTAGCGAATCTGTTCTAGTGCATGGTCACCCACACAGTAAAGAAGTCCTTCCTCATGTTCAGGTGGAGCTTTCCTGCATCAGTTTCTGCCATTGCCTCTTGTCCTATTGCTTGGC
Source organism: Bombycilla garrulus (assembly GCA_013400315.1). Lineage (NCBI taxonomy): Eukaryota > Metazoa > Chordata > Aves > Passeriformes > Bombycillidae > Bombycilla > Bombycilla garrulus. The sequence goes on from VXBU01001338.1 coordinate 256,027, forward strand.
ACCGCTGAGAAGCACCAGGCTCCATCCTCTGACACCTCCCCGTTAGACATTTGTATATGGTGTTTTACTGACAGCTGAAGAAGGTTAAGTGCCTGATACTGAAAGCATAACAAAAACCTGAGCTTTAAATCAGACCAAGACCAGGGTTTTACCCGGGCTGGCTGTCTCATACATGACTGGAGGCAACACTGACCTCCTGACACTGCCCGTGCAGACCTGTGTGTCCATGAAGGCTGAAAGCAGCTCGGTGTCCATCACAGACCTCTACACACAATGGTCAGGGCAGGTGATATGCACAAATCTTGCCCCCAACCCTGCCAGCAGTTGAGTTATAATTAAAAAGTACTGCTATGTTGTGCTTTTTTGCTTTTTTTTTTTTTAATACATCTCTAAATGGGCTGGTGAAATGGGCCTCTCCTTCAGGGTGCAGTCACAGTGAAACCAGTGGAATTTTTTTATATTCACGAAAGTTTCAGCAATACGGAAAGACCCTGAGTGGCCAGGGTGGAGGAAAGATGAGGAAGTACAGAGTGAGAGCTAATCTGGGGCCAGGGTTTATTAACCAGGGCAAGCACTGCCACAGAACAACAGGGAGCCCCAGACTCCGTGTCCTTCTGCTGTCAGCAGGCAGCTGCCAGTAAACAGCGATTTTCTTCTCCCCTGATTAGAGAAAGGCCTACATGAACAATAACATCCCCCACTGCTCTGGTATTTACTCTGATTATCTGTACCCTTCTGCAATAAGTATGTTCCTGAGAAATTTACATTTATTTAAAGAAGAAAAAAAAGGCCAGAAACTCATTAGTCAGTATTTCTTTGAATTGTGATTTAAATAAGCAATTCAACATTATGAGATTTGTGATAAAGCAATGAGATTTGGCAATGCTGAGAAAAAATCTTTGCCAACAGGAGTTATTTAAAATTCCTTTGCAATGCCCAACAACCCTCAGCATTCTGATTGTAAATAGTTTGGGAATTCTGTTTAAACTGCATAGCAGATAAAATCTCATCAAATAGTTCTGCCTTTTAAATAACTCTTGCTTGTTGTTTTTTTTTTCCTCCTCTATTTCCTTGCTTTTTTCAGGGAAAGATGTAATCAGTGATGGTGTCTGGTTGTGCATCCAGTTCACTGATTTTTTAGTGTTTGTATAGGTGCATAAATAGAAAAAAAATAACAACCTCAAAAACAAAGCAGTCCTTTCTCTAAATCATTTTCTTCCTCATACTCATTTTGACATCTGAATTATTTAGACCTGAAATACTTCTGCTATATTTCAGAGCAATAATGCTGGCTTCACTTGAGCTAAAAGCTTGCAGCATTACTAGGACATCCAAAGTTGACAGGTGTGAATACCAGTTATAGGAGATTCTCTTTCATTCTCCTTGTGCCCAGGAGCTTGTTCCCTCCCTTCCTCTTGACAGCGGTACTACTCCCACCCAGCCAGGCCAATACCACCCATCTTTCACTAGAGCAGCCACTCTTCTCGCCCTACTTCTCAAATTTCTGTCCCTCTTCCAGGCAGCATGAACAACTGTCTGCTTTCCACTGCCCAGTCCTTTCCTTCTCCTTGCCCTGGCAATGCAGCCATGGCTGGGGAGTGCAGTGGAATAGGCAGAGACTGAATTGTGCTTGTGCCTCTGTGTGGGAGGACAGGGGGAGACCAGAAGTATCAGGGAATGCCTGCCTGGGCCAAGACACAGAAAGTCATCCAGACCATGTCAGAGGGGTCATCTCCTTCAGGACAAAGGGAAAGGCTGGGTGAAATAGGCTCCTGCCCCAAACTTGTCCTGTGGGCTGATTACTTTAAGACTGAGTGAATAATTTGCTGAATAGACTTCTGAAAGATTTGCCTATAAAAAACAGCAGAGCCTCTGTTCCCCCAGTGTTGGTTTCTCTGTTACCTCAGTTCTTTAGTGCTTTTCTCCTGCTTTCCCCTGGGTAAACTTTTCTCATAGTTGTGTTGGTTTTGAGCCAGACCCACTTCTTTAAAGATCATGCCCCTCCTGAATAACTAAGCATTGTTCCCATTTTTTTACAGTAGTCTGAGAACATTTTAGTTCGTGTGGCCATACATGGATCTTTGCACAGAGTTTATTAGACATTTCAGAGCTCTTTCATTTCAGATTGTCTATTCAATGGCATACTGAATGTATTGTTAAGAACCTGCTATCATGAGCAAAAATAGCTAATTTTATCTTGTTCAGTTGAGTCTTATGTCTTCCAGAATGGGCCTTGAAGTGATGATCTGCAGAGCAAACTGATTCCTCTATACAGGTCTAGTAGCAGCAGATCTAATCTAATAGTTCACCAAGGCCAAGAGGCTGAGATGTTGCTAACTTCTCATGTCCCTTCTGCAGATTTCCACCCACCTTTTGCTCCTCCTTGGTGTTTGCCATATGGTCCGTGAGCCACTTCAACTCAATAACCAGACTGCAGAATATTTAACTTGGGAGAAGGTGTTCATTTCCTTCTATGTTAGAGAGTGAACTCTAACCTCGTCATATGGAACCATGCCTTCAGAGCATGGCTTTAGTTAGAACTAATTTCATGGGACTGTGGGCTAGTGCTGAAAAGCGAAGTCTTCACCTTTTCTTATTCATAATTCAGTGCAATTCAGACCTAGGATTCCTCTAGTGCAAAGCCTTTTCTTCCAACATAATATTGTGATTCCTTAACTTCAAGTATTCCTACCTCACTTTTCATGAACTAGAGGATCACTTTAGAATGTGAAAGCTGAGCTGTAGAGAATCTCACCTAAGAAGCCCAAAGCAGGTCTGTGCTTCAGTTAAAATTTGTGTTTTTCCTGGGCTACAGTGCTTTTCAGCTGTCTTCTAATTTATACATTCCAGACACTAGGCATCAAGTGTTCAGTTGGCAACAGCTGGGTTTACCACACCTTAAAATAATAAGAATACTGACTACAAAAGATATGTAACTCCTGAGGGCTCTCAGGACCATGTGTAATAAAGCATTGCAATCACTACAAATAAAAAGGAAGGAGGATAAGCAAGGAGAGCAAGAAGGGAAAAGGACAGAAAAAATGCTCATTTCCACTTCCCCTAGATAATGTAAAAATAAAATCCTTTCTGTCAAATAGCTACTAAAAAAGAAATCAAACATCTGGAACATTGTTCAGAAGGATTTCACAACTGTACTTTGGTCTGTGAAGATGAGAATAATCATCCCTCATTTATCAAGATGTCTTTACACCATTAATATTTGGAAATGTGTCTGGTAAATCATCCATTTCTTATTGCTATTTAAAAATAAATCCAAGTTTCTCTGCTCACTTATGTTGGATATTGATTTTAGATCAATGAGATAACAAAGGAAATTAAAAAAGGTGGCTTTGCTTAGCTGGTGTAATTTTAGAATAGGTTATAGATGAGATAAAAGCAGATAATACTATGAGCCAAAAGTTATTTTTTGGGGGGAAGGAGTGTGAAACACTAGTACATATGGCCAAAATCAGAGTTTGGTATGCCATTCCAGACTCTTTCAGCACAGAATTAGCTCTGCTTTGAGCTATGTTAAACTTGAATTACACTGATTTCTTCTGGTGTAAATTTGGGCACAGAGCCCTGAAGACAGGAAGTTACTCAGGCAGAAAGCAGTCCTTGCTCTCAGTCTGCTGGAGGGCTTGTGGGGGGCCAGTGCTGCCTATGAAGTAGGAGGTGTTGAGTGGGAAAGAGAACCAAAATTGGCCCTGGATAGTGAGGGGAGGGAAAAATAAAGAAAGAAATAAAAAAGATTGTCCTTTGAAAAGGAAAAGCTTGTTTGACAGCTTGGCCACTGGAGATATTCACAATCCTGCCAAGTCTTCCCAGGAATAAAGAAAAATTTTGAGGCAATTAAATAGAGAAAAAATGAGATTTTTTTTTCCTCACCAAGCTAAAAGTTAATGCTGACTACTTCATGAAATAAAATATCCAATTAGAGATAATGAGACTCCTGGGGTAAGCCCCCAACACATAGTAATTTTGAGCCTTCATTAAGTTAAACATGTTTATTTGGAAAAAAAAAAAATCTCATTTTCCTGGTGGCTCCTGCTGTAAACTGTTTACCAAAAACTACTGGGACACCCACACAAGCTTCTGTAGAAGCCAGGCTGAAATTTAGAGTTGTTTACTTCCCCTCACAAAAAAAATCCAAGGGCAATGATGACAGCTGCAGTCCCTGCTCTCCCACATGCTGAATTCCAGCTAGGCTGATAGGAGTTGTAATTTACTTAGAATGAATCTCTTCCCACATCTCCCTCATCCTTTTATTGTGCCCCATTGCCTGCTAAAGATAAAGCTGTCATCTCTTCCCATTTAGACTAGGTCACCTGTCTTTTAACTGGGTGAGTTCATCTTCTAATCTCCAAGATGCTACTCAGATTTTCACTGCTTAGTGCAACTTCCAGACAGGTTTTCAAATACCTGCAGCTGACATCAGCATCAGCTTCTGTCCTGAGATTCAGAAAGAGCAGAACACCCACCAGAAATAGAGGTACCTGGCTTAAATTAGTTGTGAGGACTGACTTCTAGGGTAAAGATAAAATGGAAGACTTATTTAGAAACGTACATGAGCAAAAATGAAAAAAGTAGTTTCTCTCCTAGCAGTTGGAGATGGGCAGAGGTAAAACTCCTTATGAAAGAACAGTCTTGGGAGAACTGAGTAAGTTTTTACTGGCAGCTGAGAAAATAGTATGATGCACTATTCCAAAACCAATTACAGAATTACTTAACACTTAGCAGCAAAATAGGATCCCACAAGACATTCTGAAATCTAACAAACTACTAACAGTGCTGGTTCCATGTGAATTGAGGGGAGAGGTCACAGTTATTAAGCCTGGGAAAGAATACAATCAGTAGTGGTCTGTCCTGTGTGAAACGGACCTTGTGGATCTCTACTTCAGGGCTCTGCCTTTTGTTTGGATATTAACATATCATGCAGAAAGAAACTTTGCTGTCATTTAAGTGCTGACACTGTGTCTGTAGATGAGTTGTTCAAGGGTTAGTGGTAAGCCAAGTGAAGAGTTGTTTCCGTAGTTTTGATCATCCACAAGCAGAGGTGCTGAAAGCCCATTGAAAAGACATTCTTCGGTAGTGACTCATGTGGATAGCCAGGTAGCCAACAGAGCTCTTATCTGCTTCCAGAAAGGATGAAGCCACTCAACAGCACTGTCACTGAAGAGTCAGAGACCATGTCTCAAAGGCCAGGTTGGGTGGGGCCACCTGATCCAGTTGAAGGTGTCCCTGCCCATGGCGGTGGGTTGGGACTGGATGGTCTCTGAGGTGCTCACCAACCAAACCCTTCTGAATTCTAAGATGACTTCTATGTTAAATTCATACCAAACTCCCCTCCAGTGGAAAAATCCTAACTACAGTTCATGTTCACTCGTATCACGTCTCCTTTTTAGCTCAAACTACAACATAGTACCGACATATGATCATCAAAAGCCAAGCAGTCTTACCATGCCACCTTGTGCTAGATAGGTGGCAGTCAATGAAAGTAATCTTACAGGAGTTCATACGTGATTAAGATAAATGTATCCCTGATATCCAGGGTGTTTTGAATTTATTCTGGGTTTTTTATCTGTTTAATATAAACTTCTTGTGTAGGACTTGTTTCTTGTGCCTTGTAAAGGCACAGAACCTTGCTCAGCTCCACACTGCCTGTCAAAATTTCATATGTTATGCAAATGACAATGCCAGCATTGGAAAATGCTTCGTTAAAAGCTGCTTTGTAGGCATGAACTCGAGCACATAAGGCATGTATGCTAAATGCACATTGGAATACAGAGTATGAAAAGCAACCGGTACAATCTGTCACATCTTTACAGACCCCAAAAAGTGTCATGACAGGAGAATAATTTTCATGCTTTCATTTCTCTTAACCTCACTGAATTTGTTTCATAATGCCTGCCTTGCCCTGTCCCCATCCCAGTAAGAGCTGTGCAGTCACTACAGCAGGAGGGAATGTGGCCAGGCTGGGATCGCACGTATTTCTTGTCCCCAGGTGCTTCATAAACGACACTCAGGTTATCTGTTAACAAGGTTGGCAATGAAAAGAATGCCATAGGAGTGAGTTATAAGCATTTGCAGGTAGTGTGGCAAGGAGTTCACCTCAGGGAATCCTCTTACTCAGTCACTCACTTCTTCCCCCACAGTATCCCTTGCACTTCTAATTCTCACTTGTCTCTGATTTTGTTCTGGTTACTCAGGGCCTGAGTCATACACCTTGAAATAACAGTCACCCTCATTTCCAAATTCAAGGCTCAGAGACACATGAACAATTATGGTACTTCAAGAAATTAAGGTCCAATTTTGCTAAGGGTTGCCCTTGTGAAGTGCTGAGGGTTTTTTCCCTCAGTTCAGTAGCATGGCTCTCCCTGTGTTTGACTTTGGGCTTTGGGCTCATTGCTTGCAATTAAGAATGTATTTAAGCTGTTTGGTAGATTGTGGCCTGAGTATACAGTACCTGACAGATTCCTCTGTCTTGCAGGACAGAATACCTGAGAACACATTTGTGCTAGGACTGCTCAAGTACATTTATTCTGGATGCTGATAACTCTGCCAAGTACTTCTGCCTTGCAAACTGTGACATTTTGTCCTTTAAAACACAGTGTAGTTCTACTGTTCTTTGAGCATTTTCACAAGAATGGAAGTGCATTCAGCATGGATGCAGGCAGGACATTTATCGAATTGTAGGCAGTTGTATGAACTATTTGGGTTGCTTCTGATGCAACCAATCCACTGACACCGTAGAGTCACCTTCCACAGTCATCCAACAGCTCCAACTCCATACCCAGCCAGTGTAGGTGACAACTTAGTGCTGGAGGTGGCACTGTGCTGTGCTTTTCCTCACAGCACTAGCTGTACTTTTCTGTGGCGTGCCGGCTAAATCAAACAATCTCCTGGAGTAAACACCACAATGCAGGAGTGCCCCTGCAGCAGTCCCAAGTCCAAACATATATCTGGTATGTCAGGGTGAGCCTTGGGTGTGCACCAGTCTATCCCTTTGCCTCACCCACTTCTTTGCACCTTTGATTCAAGGGAAATATATTCAGGCCAAAAGACAACCGTGACACATTGCTCCAGACCCCCAAGCAAAGAACATAATGTTGGTATTCCAGACATGCATTCTGCATGTAGTCACGTCTTGTGTTGGTTTAGGGACCTTAGGCCTTCTTTCTCTTTGAACTCACAGTACCTGTCTTTATATATTTTATAAATATATATAATACAAGTTTTAAAATTTATTTTTCAGGAAACATATTTCATAAACAGGCTTGCTTTTGTCTCTGTGAGAAGGCTATCCTATCTCTATGGGATTTCTACTTCTCTCAGGCTATCAGATGCCTGCAAAATTGTCCCTTGCTTATGGGAGATCCACACAAAGCTCCTGGCTTGTGAATTCATATGTGCCATTGGTTCTGTCATCTTCCTGACAAACAGCTGCCTCTCTCTCACCAAAACAGACAAGCCAGGTACTAAGGTACAGTCTCAGAACAACAGACTATGCCAGATTCTGCAGAGATAAAATCACAAATCCATAATCTTCCGTTCTCACCAAGCTCCTCTTCCTGGCCTGAACACAGCTGCTGAGGAAAAAAAAAAAAAAAAAGAAGAAGAAGAATTAAATAGTAGCCTCGTGCTACAGAATCTTGTGAACAAGTGGAGGATTCAACACAGATTTTTAAGAATGTTTATGCAAGGAAATTACATTGAAATTCTGTTCAGACACAAGCAGTTAGAAAAGGTTTCAGAGTTTGATAAATTCTGCCATTAAAACTTAAAAATCTTAAACTTTAAATTTCTTGCTGAGACTGTAGTTTTGCCCCTTTTCTACTATGATTTTAGTGTCTCTGTTGCAGTCGTTATTGCAAGTGTTTGCTGTTAATCTCATGTGCCTGCTTATCTCAAGGCTTGTTTTTATGAAAACAAAATGCTGTGGTTTGTTTCAATACCTGAACACCAGCAGTAGGTTAGCTGGAGAAGCCATGCCATGTCCCCAGTCTCAGACTGACCTCTTGCAATTCTACCTCCTGCTGGAACAATCACGTGTTCACTTCCAATCACATGATGGGCACTCATTTTCCAGAAGTAACAGTATGTAGGAAGGGAATCTAACTCTCAGTCACACCCCATGTCCTCTATCTTTTGGAGAGATGACAAGCTTCCATTAAGAGAATTGAAACAAGTCGTTTCCAATTTGAAATTTCACACATGTAGAAGAATATGCGAACCAAAATTTCCTGAAAATAAAATGGAAAGTGATGCGGAAGCTGAAGTAACTGCACGTGCTATATTCAAAGCCAGACTGTGAATGGATTTCTTAAAATATCAAATTTTAACTGTAGAAAAGCTGTCAGAATGCATCACATATGAACGTAGAAAGACGTTACAGTCTGCAGACAGATGAATATCTGTTAAGACAAAAACAACCCAACTGGCATGTAGAGAAATGCTTGAAGCTTCCTTTGTTATGACTACAGTAAAAATACACATCTATTTTCTTAGAATAACAAAGCATTCATTTTCTCTCCTGCTTGGAGCTGTTGGGCATTTGTGGTATATTATTAGCAACATATATACAAATGTCTTACGCTTTAAAAAAATCAAGGAATTTACTAAGTAAGGAGAATTAATACCTTGCCAATAGCCCTGCCCCTGGAATTATATAGTTTGCTTTAAGGAGTCACTGGATTTAAAACTTGTAATCTATGCTGAAAGCAAGGACTGGTACCCAAGACCTCCATTTCTCAGGGAGCACCTCTATAATTAAGGTACAGAGTTGGGCTTCGTATTATTGCTTGTGCTTTTCCTGGCTTTGCGATTCTTCAGGGTTTTTTTTGTCTTAGAAGTCTCCGCTGTAGGTGGGGATGGTCAAGCATCTTAGCCTCCCGGCTCTGGCTTAAGAAGAGGCTTCTCCTTTTGGGAAGGGAACTGCAGGTTTGAACAGTGTCCCTCTGAGGAAAACCCTCTTTTTTCTCTGACAGGGTTATTGGGTCTGACTGAGATGAAGTTCAATTTTTCCCCTTAGCAGCCCTCGCAGTGCTGTGCTTTGCACTGGTAGCTGGGAGGATGCTGGTACCATACCAGTGTTCTAGCTGCTCTAGCTGTGCTCTCCCTCTAACATTCCTTCCCCCATCAAGTGGCTGGGAGTGGGAAAGATCCTGGGAGGGCACACAACCAAGCTAGCTGACACAAATTAACCGAAGGGATATTCCACACCATATGGCGTAAACTCGGATAAAAAAAGCTAAGGGAGAGAGGAAGAAATGGGTCTGTTTGTTGTTCCAGAATGTTTGCCTTCTGGAGAAACCACTATGTGTGCTGAGGCAAAAAACTTTCACCTGTTTGCTTTTCCTTTGCTTTAGCAAATTGCCTTATCTCAACCTATGAGATGTTTTCCATCCTTTTCTCTCACCTGTCTCACTAGGAAGGGGAGTGATAGAGCAGTTTAGTGGACACTTGCCACCCAGCCAAGATCTAAAAGCTACATCATTATCTTTCCTTTCTATATATTCCTTTCCTTTCATTTCTTGATGTCTCATTGGTTTCCTTTCACAATTTTTTTTCATGAAAGGAAATTAAATCTTGAGGTTTCAGTGACAGTCATGTCATGAAGTTTCTGCTCATTTCAGTGCACTTCCTTTCTTTCACTTCTTTTTCATTAGTTTCACTTCATTTCAGAAATGTTGCTTTTTCCAATTTCATTTCATGTCTTTATATTTCCTTCCCTGTCTTTCCATTACACTTCCTTCCTTGATTTCTTATTTCATTTCCTTTCATGAAGTGAAGAATTTCATTTCATGCAAGGAAATAAAATCTTGAAATCAGAGAAGAAAGTGAAACAAACAAACTGGAAAGGGTATATGATGAAATCAAAAGCAAGTGAAAAAAATAATTTGGAAACTGTGTGAATAAAATGAAATGGATTGGCATGAAATGAGAGGCAGAGAAAAGGACAGAACCTTGCCAAAATTTTACACATTGAACTCTTGAAAACAGAGAACCAAGTGAAATGAAGAGACTGGAGAAGAAATTGATGAAATGAGATGCTAAAAGAAATAAATTCTGAACAAAAGTGAAAACTTTTAAAGGGAAGGAGATGACATTAACTGCGGTGAAATGGCCCCAAACTGGCTGAATTGATCATCATTGAAATCACAATATTTTATTTCTTCAAATTCTTAATTTCATGAAGGGAAATGAAATCTTGAAATCAGAGAATGAAGTGAAATGGAAATACAAGGAGGGAAATATAATGACATCAAACAAAATTAGAAAAACAGAAAATCCTGAAATGAAGTGAAACAAATGAAAACCAATGGAAAGACAGGAAGTGCATCAAAATGAGAGAAAACTTTATGACGTTTTTTAACGAAACTTTGAGATTTAATTTCATGAAAGGAAATGAGAAATCAAGGAATGAATGGAAATGAAAAGACAGGAAAGGTAATGTAACAACATGAGGTGAAATTGGAAAACGCGAAAATTCTGAATGGAAATGAAATCTCGAGGTTTCTTTGACAATCGTTTCTTGAAGTTTTAGCTCAATTCAATTGTCTTCCTTTCTCTTCAATTCTATTTTGTTGTTTTGACTTTACTTCAGAATTTTCCATGTTTGACAATTCATTTAATGTCATTTGTATTGGTTTCACGTGGCATGGCTTTTGGTACTGAGGGGCCACATAGGTGGCTCTTGTGAGAAGCTGCTAGAAGCTCTAACCATGTCCTGCAGAGCCAGTCCCTGCTGGCTCCAAAGCTGGACATGCTGGTGTTCAAATCTGGGCCAATTAGAAATTACAGTAAACATTTTCTCCCTTCTGTCCAGCTGCAGAGGGCAGTAAGTGAGCAGCATCCAGCCAGTGTCAACCCACAAAAACTGGATATTTAAACCATTGCCTGTTTTTCCTTAGAGGCCGCTTTTCAGCAGGACACATTTATTTCCCAGTGCAGAGCTAGTTACCTAAATCTAGAATTAAATGAAAGGAAGGAGAGATCAAAAAATATTCCTATCTTACACACAGAGAAGTCTAAATATGAGAAGAAGAATCTCAGCTGTTCTCTGCCTTGTCTTTCTCTCTGGCTGGTTTCAAAAGATGCTGCTCTCCCACATTCAGAGGTTTTGTTGGTAGACAAAGGATGCACCACTACCTAACTTCCTCAGTTCCTGGGAGGGGAGAGAGGTGCCTAAATCAGTCTCAAGATCTAAAGTCTTTGAGTATCTGCCTAGAGATGAAATCCATCTTTAGTCCCATGTGAATCTTCCTCTTTTGTTCTTAATGCCTAAGTTGGAAAACTCACCTACCATGCATATTAAAAAACTAACAGGCTGTTAAAAATGCAAAGTAGCTTTTTTTCCTTTGTTTACACAATCAACTAAATATTTGTACCCCATCCCTTTGATGAGATGGACTTGTGCAGTGGTCTGATTCAGAAAACAGATTCCTAAGGAAAAAACTCTCAGGACAGGTTAGATTTTAGTTAAGTCAGCTCCCTGAGCATAATTTGTCTTCTGGTTCCACTGACACCAATGCTATGGAAATCATAAGACAAAAACATGCAGGAAAAGAAAAAATGTGTGAGTAAGGAGGGAGGGGAATCAGGCAGCAGTAGCCCAAATTTAGAGCAGCTTCTGCTGTGCTGGAGTCGTACCCCAAAGTACAGTTTGGCCTGTTATCTGCCCAGTGGGTTGCCATCATCCATACCTCCTGTAAAATAAATCTGTTTGAAATGCACACTGGGTCCCAAAATAAATGAGATATCACCCACTGTAGGGTTTTGGAATTTAAAAAACAAAACAAAACAAAACAAAACAAAAACAAACAAAAAAAAAAGGACTTGGCCATGAGCAAGGCCCAAAGGTGGGGGTTTGTGGGATCCTGAATGCAATTTAACAGTTTGCTGCTGCTGGAAGGGGGCTGCTCATCTTTTTTTGTCCTGCATTTGCTCCCACACAGGCACATGCGATTAATGCTTGCCTTGCACCAATGCCAGCATTTGTCGTGCACTTCATTTTAAGAGTGGGTCAGTTTCTCTCACTATTTGCATCAGGAAACAAAGCCAGCCAAAAAAGTGAGTGGTCTCTTGAGCTTAGGAGCTGAGTCAGCTTTCTTGGTCACCTGGCATGTTCAGCTGAGTTCCACACCAAGCAATTCCATGGAAGGAGCAGGAGGCTCTGATGTGAGCAGAAAGGTGAGGAGGAAGATGGGAATAGGATCACAGCCTGTTGGCAACACCAAGCTGTTAGCTTGGTCCAGTTTCCTGCCAAATTGCAGCCCAGCTCTTCTTGGGCTCTGCTATCCAAAACATTAAATACATGCAACTCCTGTGTCAGAGCCCGCCAAACTTTTAGTGCTATGCACTCTGGGCCAACTGAGTTTGCAGATCCTTGTGGACTCAAGAACCAGCCTTCTCCTTGGCTCTTGCTGGAAGCTTAGGCAAGTTGTGGAGCAGCGCTGCAATGTGCCTCTCCTCCAGGAAATTCTGCTTACTTAGGGAGCAATCTAATTATGTGCTTGAAACTTCTGGAGAAGTATCACCAGCCCCTGGAGGGGAGCAGCAGGAATCCAGATGCTAGGCAACAATGGTAGGAAATGCTGTGATGAAGCCTGCATTCAGTAGGGAAGAGTGTCACTTAAATGACAAAATACTACTTGAGAACTTCCTCTCCTTGAGCAGCAGTCTAGTGATTCCTTTGTTAAGAGGACTTGACATTTTGTTCACTGTCAGGTCACAGGTTTTACAGGCAGCTGTCATAAGGGGGCCAGACTCTCTGCTGGGATTTATAAACCAAGAGATTCACAGATCTGTTTCATAGGTCACAGCTCTGGCCTTTTCCTGTTCCCAAACCAAAGTGATTTCAGTTGGCCAATAGTCAAAGTAGAGGGGAGAGCTCTTTCGCCCCTGAGGAGCAGCAGGATACAGTTTGAGTAACTATAATATACAAAGTCATACACATTCTTTTGAGGGAAAAGCAACTAACTCTGTCCCCAAACCCCAGACACTCAGTTAATAGTATCCATGCAGAGAAGCTGAGACCCACCGGGATTTTGCGGAAGCTATAGAGGAGACATAGGAACCCTTCCTCTCCTCCCACACATGAGCTTTCCAACATCCTTCACAGCGAAGTTGATTTGCTTCAGTGAAAATTCCTCTGTGTGGTACATACACCGAGTTCCTACCAACAGCATCTGTTGCTGAGCTGTTGTGGAGTATGTAATGGAGCCACAGGAGCCTGAGACCCTAGGTTATTCCTCACAGAATCATTCAACTTATGCTGCTAAGATCTTGAAAGAGGATGTGTGCACTTCCCGACAGAATTTGGAAAGTGCAGGTATTTTGGTAACATGGCTGGGGATTTCTGAAGAGGATATGTCCTGAATTTCTAGGCAGGGGTGAAAGAAGCAGGTCTGAGTCACCAGTGCTGCAGCAGAGCTTCCATATTTTCATTTGTGAGGGTGGTTTTATTTTCTTCTTCCCACACTTATGCCGCAGTGTGCATGGTCTTTTACAGCCTGTTTTGGGATCTAGATGTGCAAAGGAAGATGATTTGTTGTGGCTGCCTTCACTGCCTGGTGTGGAGCCTGCCTTCTGAGAACAGGCTTGCCTTAGGCTTGCAGCATGAGTCTTCAGATATGCTTAGCATTAAAATGTGGTTAACTCGGTTTCTAGCCCAGCTGAACTTTGACAATTAAGAAAGACATTGTGCAGCATAGTCAGACTTCTGTGTTTATTTCTTTTTAGCTTCTATGGAAATTATGATGATGCAGTCTTGCTCTGAGCATATGTGTGCTCTTGTATGTCTGTCTGTCCTCCCTCTGCAAACAGCTTCTGGCCACTCTGAGCTTTATTCAGAGACAGCAGTTTCAAACATACTGGGTCCATACTTATACCAGGAAAAGAGTTGAAGATAGCAAAGGGAAAGACTACTGCCTTATATGGAAGAAAAATACACCATCAAGCCAAAGCATCTTGGGTAAAAGGAGTCTACACAGGAGAGCAATATTATCCCAACCTCATAGTTTTAATCAGAGGTCACACCATTATCAGATGGTGGAAGATCCACCAGAGATGAAAATGAGTTGGAAACCAACTTTCAATTGCTGTGTGGCATATGGAAATACTTGATTATTTAGGTGAGCAAAAAATAAATACTAATTTTGTCTTCCACTCTTTCCTGCTCTGTTGCTTTACTTCTCTTGCTGCAGGCCTGTAATCTAGAACCAAATCCTGTGTGACCAGGAAGTCACCAGGGGGTTGATAACTATGCATACAAGACTTAATTTTAGGAGAGTGTTCATGAAGCTTATGAATTTGAACAGGGAATATTTTACTTTCCATGGTCTTGTACATCTCATCTTTTATCCCACATTGGTTAGTCTGAGCAAGTCACTGCACATTTGGTATGTCCTTTGCCAAAACCAGAAAATATATTATCCACATATTATTTCCTATAGCTGAATCCAAAGGTTCTGTTGGAGAAAAACGCAACAAAACTCTGCTAGCTTTGAAATTCTGGTAGGATTCTAGCTACTTTCAACTATTCATACATATCCTATCTTGTGGTGAGGGCCTTACCTTCCCCAAATCAAATCACTTACGATACCAATTTTCTGAATCGGGACATAGAGAAGAACTAACAGAAGCATGATATAGATTTCAGTTGCCAAAAGAAATAAACTGAATGTTGTAAACTGTGTTCCCAGTGTGTTTTACTGTCTGTCTGTCTGTGTCTCAACCACAGGGTGTCAAACCCTGAAGTATGCAAGTAACTTGGGGCATATAAATAGCCACCAGATATTCAGAGGTCTATGGCTTCACAGAATAAATGCATCTGACTGTGCAGACACTGCTATTGTAATAATTCCTAATCATACTGTAATTTTACATTGATGTTACAACAAGCTAGATCTATGCCTTCATCAGTATGAGTTATTCTGATGACTTCAGCACATTTATTGGTGTTAGTAGCCAAATGCACTGCTCTCCATGTACTGGTGAAGGAGACAGTAAATGTCCCTTGGAACTAGAATTTGAGCACTCAGACTGCTGAGCTGGAAGAAGGATCCCAGCAAGAGCTCCTGTGAGAAGGTTCTCCTGACACTTGTGCCAAGGTGTGCAGCCCTTCCCCAGACAGCCCCTGGATGCTGTGTGGCAATCAGTCACGGGCCATTCGCAATGTGCAGTTTGGATGCAGCCAGCCTGTTTGGGGAGATAAGAGAGTTTAAGAAAATGGGTAGTCACAGTGGCCCTCAGTGGGATCATAAGCATATTTAATTTGCTAGCAGAGGCATAGCCTTTACATCCTCCAATTGATAAAATGGATACTAATGTAAATTAGTGAGTATAGAAAGAATCTCTTTTAAAGCCTGGCTGTTGGCTACCCTTGCTCATCCGTTTTGCTCTCTGAAAGATGATTTTAATGTCAGTTCCTTCTTTACCTTTGAGGCCCAGCTGTCAGCATTTCACATTTCTACAGTTCATCCTTAAATTAAGGTAGACTCCTTATGCTCCCCTAAGCAGCAGTGGTGTCAGCAAGTACTGCAGAAGCGATGCAGAGCCAGAAAGAAAGTTCCAAACTCATCTTTAGCAGATTTAAAGGCTTGTTATCCTCCAGTGTAAGAACAAGCCTCTGTAAGTGGGGATTATCTCAGATGCATTTTACATTGAAATTCAAACACTGTCATTGGAGGAATATGCTTTTCTTCATTTCTTTATTTTTTTTTTCTGAAAGGAAAACATTCTAGTGCATAGTTTGATTGCTGTTCATTCTGCTTCTGATAAAAACCTGTGGAGGAAGACTCAAAATAACAAAATATTTTTTAAATGGGGCAAATCTTGAGTCATTAAGAAGTCAAATTATGTTTTTTATTAGTCAAGGATGCATTAATCAACGGTTTTATACATGTTAAAACCTGTTGTTTAATCCTCAATTATTTTTCACTCCCTTTCCTTGTTGATTTTGTTATATTGTCAAAGCCTGGAGGCCCAGTCCTGACTGAGGACTAGGGTCCTCATTGTGCTCACACAGAGAACTTATGCTTAATGGATTTATCTTTCCTTCAAAATGTTTGCTCAACTATGGTTATTACTCACATGATGCAAAACTATGACTATATACTTAGGATTATCCTGGACAGATGGTCTTGAATCAGTCCACTGTGCTTTATTGTTTTAATAAATTACGTGTTTTAATTAACTAAAATCTCACACAGAAGTTTCCCTGTCAATTTTCCATAGGCCTCCTTAGCCTTTTTAATTGTAACAGCAGCCATTTCACATTCAGACACTCAGAATATATATATATTAACAGCATCTTTCATGGATAATTTTGAAGCCACGTGGAAATCAAGCACTAGCAGACAAATAATTATTCTCCTGGTGCACTTATCTGAATATGAAAAAAAAAAAGCTGACTTTGTCAGCACTCCTTGCTTTGCTGTAAAATATTATTACCGTTTTACAGTGGAAGGCAGTAAGAAACATAGTTTAATCCCTAATTTTTGAAATCTGATATCAGGTAATTTGGACCTTCTAGGTACAAGACACAACCTGTACCTTCCAGATTTGTCTAAAATTGTGGGACCAGAGACATCAGTTCCCAAAATGTATCCTGGCCACATTTTAAATACATATGAGGATAAGGTTCAGATGTACCATTTTCTCTCCCTTCCTGCATTGTTTGTCACTGGAAGAAAATTCAGGTGTATGGGAAAAGAAGGCTTGACAGTGTGCTCCAGTTGGTCTCCCTCTGAACAGGCACAGGATCACAACAGCAGCAAGGACAGGGATGGGGAAGGACACAGGAGGGACACACTCTGAAACCCTGCACATTGCCTCTTACGAGTGACAGTAGATATCCAGAGTGAAACACTTTCATTAGCACTGGGGTCTAGATAAAGGAATTTGCTGGCAAGTATTGGACTAGGGAAATTTTTTTTTTTTTTTTTTTTTTTAAATTCAAGGTTATGGTCTTATTCCAGCATCATCCTTTCCCTCATTACTGTTTGATTGCTGCTACAGAACCACTCTGGATACTATGATACTACATATTTTTATTACAGTTGCAAAATAATACTCTGTGCAATTTCACCTTTCATTTTTAGAAAGCACCTTGTGTTATTAAATGTGAGAAACCAACAAATTTCCTTCCTATGATCAGTTCATCTGTAACCTCTCTCTACAGCCACATTTTCACTGTACCTGATACTCACATATAGATGACTTTCACATTGTATTTTCATTACTAATCTTCCTTTATGAGAAATATTTCAATTTCTCTGCAGCAGACTGGCATTTTTTCTGGGATGTTTAAAGGGAAGCTATTTACATCAGGAAATTGCTTCAAGGTGATCTATCTGGGACAGTCAAAAAGTCTGCATACTCTGTATTTGCTTTTTAGACATATTTTCTACTTTAACACATCATCTCTGGCTCACAAGCATCTCACCTCCATGATCAGTCTTTGCCTTTTCCCTTGTAAGCGGGCAATAAATTTGTGGTTGCCAGTTGTGGCATCCAAGAAAATTGGGAGGGAAAAGCCTATGCAATCTTAACACTGGAGACTAAAGGGGACTGCCATGGGCCAAGGCTGGCTTACAGCTCTAAAGGAAAAAGTGCAAAGGGACAAAACCAGGTCCCTTCTTTGCCTGGAGACACTGCAAAAGGACTGCTCAAAATTCCCTTCCTTCCTGAACAAGGTCAGTCTTTTTCTAGGTAGAAAACCTGTATATTATCAGCCATGGCACAGGCTGGACATGCAAAATACCTCATTTACCACAGAGGTGTTCAGCACCAAGTCAAGGGACACCATGCAAAACTTGAAGTGGATTGAACAAAAGCAGTTCCAGCAAGGAATTTACTAACACATCCTACTGAGACATCCTGCTTTGCTGACTGACACTCAGATTCAGAGCTACGTACATGCCTGGTCACGAGACAGGCAAAACATTGCATTTCTGCAAAATTCCACTTCTCTCTTTCCATCCAGCCTTGCTGTCAGGGAGAGTTTTAGAAAACAGGATTGCATCAAAGTGGAGAGTATCATGTGCTTGGAATGATGTCCCATTTCCACCCAGCCTATGGCCTGGCTCTCATTACACAGTACATGTGGCTTTTCTTCTTTCTCTTTCCTCCCTCTTCTCTCTATCCAACGACTTTTTTGATCATTTGGGCAGATCAGGCCAACAAAAAGCCAGTTCAAGTGTTCTACACAGCCATGTCAAATGTATGCACTGAATCTGCGAATACCGTAGCTCAGTCAGAGATCTCCAAACTTCCTGCCCCACATCTCTCTCACAGAAAGGCTTTCTCCATAAACATCAGTAAGTTTGTCATTATACACCGTCCCTCAAGTACTTCATTCCACTCCTCAAAACTACTGTTTTTGGAGAAGACCTGACAAAAGTGAGGAGCTGCCATGCAGGTCTGTCAGGATGCCTGAGTTGTTATCCTGTCTTGATTTGTCTGTTTTGGTCTGTTGTCTTTGATTTTAAACTTAACTGCTTGGTCCCGAGACCAAGAGAGGTAGAGACCTTGTGTCCTGTGTCTGTACAGCGCACAGCACTACGGTGTCCTGTGTCCATTGTTTCAGGTTTCTAAAAATGGATGCACTGAGTGATCCTAATTGCTCTTCTCCATTTCTAATGGTTTATCATGTTTTGTGTAATCCTACTCTCCCTGCCTGAGTATGAAATTATACTCAGAGCAGCAAAATCTGCAGGGATGGAGAACAAAAAAACATTTATTTTGCTTCTCAATAATTTTTGGGACTACAGTGTGTTTTCTCAAGGGCTCCTACGGGGGATTTTGGTGCCCTAGGTCTGTGAAAGTGCTTCTACCCACACTATAACAGGCCACTCAAACTTACCACTCCCAAGGATTTCTGCTGTTTCACCCCAAAATGGGCAGATTCTACTGGCAGTAGAAGTTCCCAGCCAGGTCTGCCTTTCCTGCACCTGTTCCCAAACACAAGATAGACAGCATGAGAGGATACTGGAAGCATAGTCTTGCTCCAGTGCCGGTGCTTCCTGAGGCAGACATGAACCTGTCAGATGAAGTCAGCTATAACCACAGTGTTAAAAAAAAAAGTTCCTGTGCTGCTATTTGGTAGCAGCTCTGTGGTGGAGAGAAAGCTGTCTGAAGCTGAGCAGTTCTGGATGTGTTTTAGTAAGAATGCAAGTATATATCCAAACTGAAAGTGTCAGATTAGAAAAAGACACAAACTGTTACGTAACAACAATGTAAAAGAATCTTGGAAAGATGCTAATGCCTCCATGTTTCCAGAGAGAGAAAAATGGAACATACATGGGGTATGGGGGGACAGGCCATATGTGCAGGGTCACAGTTTTGTGGAGAAATGAGAAATTGCTCCCTGTAAACTGTCTCTTCAGCATCTGTTCATTCTGTTCTTGCATGAAGGCATTCCCAAAGTGCTGGACAGACTGAACACAACTTGTCATCACTCATTAAAAAATTGCTGTCCAGGCCATGAGGATGTGCTGCCCTAGCAGAGCATATCCTCAGTCACCGCTCTCCAAAATAACACATGGCTCCCCGGAGGAGATGGACAGCCAGGAGGTAAGTATACGTTTGTGGGGGCTGTAGAAGTGTCAAGGGTTAACATTCCCATATGAGAGCCTGCCTTGGAACTCTTTTCCACCCCAGTGGCTGAAGAGTCCTTTGAGGACAGCAGGTTCCTGTCTCCAGTCTCCTTAAGGCAATGTGAGAGAATTTATGCAAAGGGACTCCAGAGGAACTGATTCCTGAACACCCAGCTTAACTGGAATCCTCATTTGTCTTGCCTCACTCTGTGAATCTTAAGATTTTTCCTTTTAAAGTCACCTTTCATACTGTAAACAAAACACCCCCTTGTGTAACACCTCCATTTTCAGGGTTTCCACAACCCTCTGTTTCATACCTAAGGCACCATGTGGCCAATATTCTACTACTCTACTGGTGGCTCAGTGTCCCTCTTCACCTGCTCCCGACTGAAAATATCCTGTAAACTTTCCCACCTTGAGACACACACACCAGTGTACCCCAATTTTTCTGCCAGGGTCTCAATTCTTTTCACTTACCAAATGCTTTCTGCCCACATAATTTTCTCTTATCACCAACCCTCCTACCCAGTACAAGGATTTTTTTCTTCCTCTCTTTTGTCCCACTCTTAGTTTAGTTGACCCCACTTTCCTTATGCTAAGGACTTTATGCCCTTTCCACCTGTGCTAAGGACTTGAGGCTGTTTTTTTCTTTAAAATTCGGGCTCCTCCCAACTCCCTTCCCTCCCTAGTTCCATGGCTGGGTTCACACTCATTCCCCCACTACTATTACGAGGTTTTATTTCTGTCTGAGAGAAAAATTATTCAAAGAGTGGATGAGTCCCAGCTGTGTTGACGGAACAAAGAGGATGGATGGGCACTGTTCTCTAGGAAGGTGTTAATGGATTTTTGGTTCACTATACATTTAGAAAAAGTGCCTGGGACTAATTCTGAAAAACACAAGGAAATGGTCTTCTATCCTCTTAAATTTTTGTTCCTCCTTCATTATTAAATATTTACTAAAATCAAGAGAATTCTGCCCACTTGTGCCAAGAACACAAACAGAAACTTCAGAAATGAATGGAAACTATGTTCAGAAGTTGTTGCTTTAGAGAAGGCATGGGTACCTGATTGACTTCAGTGTAGTGCTCACAAACTCAGCCTGTGACTTGTACAAAACAGTGGAGAAAAGACAGTCTAGCAAATATGGTAATGTGACTTATGCAAAGATGTTTTCACACTGAAAGACACCTCTTTAGGTCTCCTAAACTAAAATGAGCTGATAGCCCCTGTACATACTGAGAAAAGAATGATATACCAAAACATGCCTACACAACTTTTTGTATAAAATACTTACCACATTCTTCTTAATTTGGGTTTAAAACTAGCATGAAAATTGTCTTAATCTCCACACTCCCAGTCTCATTAAACTGTCTATTCCTCTTGCTCTTTTTTTATTTGCTCTGGATATTTATTTTTGGCTCTTCTGTCATTTCTGGTTCATATTTAGTTGTGT
The DNA here is from genome assembly GCA_013400315.1 of Bombycilla garrulus. Taxonomy (NCBI): domain Eukaryota; kingdom Metazoa; phylum Chordata; class Aves; order Passeriformes; family Bombycillidae; genus Bombycilla; species Bombycilla garrulus. The sequence continues at coordinate 277,081 of VXBU01001338.1, forward strand.
TTGTTCTTGTTTTTCAAATGTGAGACCCGCTTCTACTCTCTTTACTCAGGAAATTATTTATTGAAAGCAAATGGCAATCTTACTGGGGAAAAGGCAGTGGAAATGACCCATGGTTTTCATATTAGGATGGTTGTGGTTTCTGTGACAAGCTGCATGATGGTAGGGATATTCACCAATATACAAGTAGCCTCAGATTTCACCACAAATGAATGGCTAAATATCATGTTTCTATTAATAATCTATGTAAAGAATCTATGGTTCATAAAATATACTACTTTCAACCTATTTTTAAATTATTTCTAATTAGAAGGGACAGTATTATTTAGGCATATGATTCTTGTGCTGTGCATTATTGAAGAGTGAAGGAAAACTAACTGATTTGCTGGCAAGGTATATATGTTTTCACATGTTTTACATATTTTTGTGCAAAAACTTTGACTGATGATGTCTTCTTGTCAATCATTTGAGTGATGCAATTTCTGCAAAAAACTGTATTCTTCATTGTTGCTTTCAGAAATGGCCAGATGTTTCTTGGCATATACATTTTATTAATCCTGAAAGGGGATTGTAAACTCCTTTTTTTAGCAGAATGAAGATGGATGATTTACCTCTAAGGCAGACAAGACTCATAATTGTACATCTTCAGTCAATGGGAATATTGCTCTTGACTTCAATAACTACAGAACAAAGTCATAGGCAGAAACACAGTTGGGTTTTTTGGGGGGTTTTTTGTTTGTTTGGGTTTTTTTTTTTTTTTTTTTTTTTTTTTTTTTTTTTGGGTTTTTTTTTTTTTTTTTTTTTTTTTTTTTTTTTTTGTCTCAGCCTCCCCAGAGGAGATAGTTGAGAATTCTTAGGTTGAGAGTACAGTTTTCTTTTTGAGCCTTGATTTTTCCTTACAAATTACAAATGATATTTAACCTTTATCTTTCCTGCACAACTTATCTCCCCAGGGCATAGTCTGAGCCACCCTGCACAGGTAGGCAGTCACCTCACCACAGCTTGTTCTACCCTGTGCTAGTGCAATCAGTGCTGTGTTATGGCAGGTAGAAGAGATTTTCCTGAGAAACTAAGAAATATCTCTTTCATTTCTTGCAGTTCTCATCCTTTTAATCATATCATTACCCCGCTAATTAGCCTCAAAAATATAAAGGAAACTTGATTTGGTAGCTCTATAGTTTTAAATAATCCTGAAGAGAAAAGTGTTGCACAGAGATTGCATGTTATTTAATTTTTTGTCTCTGTAACAAAGCAAACATTGAGGCTTTCTGGAGAGTAAACATATTTCCATTCAGAATTTGAGAAGGTGGTCCTTTAGGAACTTTTCCTGAAGGAAATTTTAAAACAAGTTTAAATTATTGACAGATATCTCTCTTTGGCCCAGGGACAACACTTAACAAGCAGTATGCTGCAGCCTACTCCAAATTCTGCTGTCTTTATAACCCATGGTTTTAAATCTTCTCTTCTCTTCTCTTCCCTTCTCTTCTATTCTCTTCTCTTCTCTTCTCTTCTCTTCTCTTCTCTTCTCTTCTCTTCTCTTCTCTTCTCTTCTCTTCTCTTCTCTTCTCTTCTCTTCTCTTCTCCTCCCTTTTCTCCTTTTTTTTCTCTTCTTGAAATCCTGAGCTGTACTGAAAAGTCTGGGCTGCGTGATGTGAATGAGTCGTAGTCTGGGGATGTATGCTTATTGCTCTGCTTTACTAGAATTACAATATCATAAAGGAAACCTCCCTCATGCTCAGCGTTCCTGGGGATGTTTCCTTGGTCATATTAAACCAAGTGACCTCACTGAACCTACAGCTGCTTTTAAAATACATATAAAATGGGGTGGGGTATTTTACAAGTTTGTTAACTGAGTAGAAAGGTAATGTCCAAACATCTTAAAAACCTGTCTCAAATGCAGAAGTAGAGACACCTCTGATTACTGCCATGGGACAACTGGTGGATCCCATCCTCTTTTAATAGTACTCTCCAGCAGCTTCTCATAATTCATGTTGCTGCTCCTTCTATCTTGCCAGAAAAAAAAAAAAACCAAAAAAA
>VXBU01001338.1:285511-318836 GCA_013400315.1 Bombycilla garrulus
CCCCGGGTAGCGCAGCGCCAGCAGCGCGTCAGCCCGGGGCTCCTCCGTGCACAGGAGCCAAGCCCGGGGCCGGGGGGGACGGGCCCCCGAGGGTTTCTGCCCCGAGGTCAGCGCGACACCGCCCGGGGCAGGGCCGGGCACCGACAGAGCGGCGGCCCCCGGCGAGCGAGGCCAGAGCCGGGACCCGCCCGGCCGGAGCCCCCGCCCGCCCGCGCCGGGACAGGCGGTGGGCGGAGGGCTCGGCCCTGCTGCCACCACCTCCCCTCTTTCCGCCCGCCCTGTCAGGCACCGCCTCCTCCTCCTCNCGACCCTCCGGGGCCGGCCCGGAGGCGCCGGGCGCTCCGCTGCGCTGCGCTGCGCTCGGCGGCGCTGCCCGGGAGGGAGCGCGGCGGGGCCGCTGCCGCGCTTTGTGCGCCCCTTGCCCGCGGCGATGGCCCGCGGGCGGGTCGGGGGAAGGCTGCGCAGCGGTGCGCCCCGCCGCCCCCTCGGCTCACGCTCCTAAAATGGCTGACAGGGAACGAGCTGCTCGGCTCCGCTTCTCCCGGGATCTCTGTGGTGGTTCCGTTTCTCTGTTTGTTCGGTCGGGGGTTTTTGTTTTGGAGGGTTTTTTTGTTCGCTGCAGCGCGTGGACCGCGGCCGCCTCTCAGGGCCGGCTGCGCGCCCGCTCCCGCAGCCCCCGGCCGTGTCGGGCCGGCGGTGGGAGCTGGTTCGCGTGGAGAGGGCGGGTCGTGCCTGCTGTTCCCCCCGCTGCCATCCCCCCCGGCCGCACGGCGGGGCCCGGCCGGCTGCTGGCGAGCTCCCGGACCCCGGATGCTCCAGGGCAAGGGAGCGCTGGGAGGGTGAGGCGGGGGGGTTCGGCCGCGCTTGTGCCGCAGCGCGTTCGTAGAGCCTGGTGGTGTTGTGTGATACGGAGAACTTCACCTCGGAACTTGGGCTGGCTTAAATAAAGGAACAAAGAGCTGCCTCCCCCCCGCCCCAAAACAGGACCCAAACTGCAGGCGCTGCTGTCGCCTCCTCTCTGCAAAGTGCAACGAAGGAAAAAACACCAGCGGCTTTTAAAGTTTCTGAAATGCAAAATTGCCTGGAATAGAAAGGTTTTTGGTTGCAATTTCTGTGCTCTCGTAATCAAAACCACTTTTTAATTCGGAGCAGTGTAATTTGCTCTAAGTTCTTTCAAAAGGGAATGAAAACTTGAAAAATGGCCAGCTGCACATAAACAGTGTCTTGCTGTTTTCATTTGCTTTCACAGTCTCTTGTGCATCAGGCCTCTGAATTACCAGATTGGCTCTTCAAAAGTGATGTTGCTTATTAATTTCCTAAATCTTTGTGATGAATTTCTGCCTAGGAGGACAGTATCTGTCCAGTTTGTAGCGTGAAATTGTGCCCTGGTGCAGGTTTTGCTGTGATTCTGGTGGGGCCAGGTTCTTCACCTGCAGAATCCACTGTCATTTCACAGCCGAGGCGAACCAGAAAGGTGCTTCTAGTGACATCTCCCTGATGCAGCAAGTGGTTAAATTTCACACCTCTGCAGAGCATACTGCACTTTCAGCTAAAACTCTGACCAGAGTATTTAAGTCTCTAGAACAGTGTGCCACAACAGATGAGACAGTATTGTTGCTCAGGTTGCCTGCAATTATGGGAAATCCATTTGGTGCTCCGTGTTCCTAGAGGAGTGCTATTCTCTAGGAAGTAGTGGCTTCCCCTGAGCTGTAGAATTCCTTCCTGACCCTAGGTTTGGTGGTCAGTTTGACACCAAGCACATAAGCAAGACACAAGCTACATGTTCCAGAAAATGGGTTTTTCTTACTACCTTGCAATCCAGACGTGCCCTGGATGATGTTTGTTTCCAGATAGCCTACCAAATTGGGCTTGTTTTTCTGCTGCTAAACAAACAAAATACATCTGGCTAATTGTACACTGGGGAACAAATCCTCCTGACCCTGTCCAGATACTGACGGAAGCATGTGATTTGACTATGATTTCCTTAATGTGGAGCTGTAAATTCGAAAGGCGGAGGATGACATACGAGATCTGCCCTAACTTTGCTTTCCTTGCCTACAAATGAGACTTGTAAACATTTATTAGCCAGGTCAAAAGGCAGTCTGATCTCACAGTAGCTACTTAAAAGTTCTTGCACTGTTGTCAGGGGATGAACACGCCTGAAACGAAGCTTGAAACACTCCTAAAATAGCTTGCTAGGAGGGGATGCTCAGTACAGATGAAAATTCCAAAAACAAACGAGTGCTCTTGAGGGATGAGTCTTTGACATTCTCCTTGACACATTTCTATCTTTTGTCTGCAGAACTGCAGACCTACACCTAACCGTGTGCAAAATTCTCTTGAGTAAGCTTTTTTTGAGCTTTTGTGTTTCAGAGCATCAATAAAAGCAGATCTGGTACAGTAGCGTTGTCTGTAGTTTTTGTAGAACAGGCTGTGCAATCCATGCAGGATTAACAGTAGTGAAGCAAACAATGCCATGGAGCTCTAGAGGTATTGTAATTCTTCAGGTCTGGGGGCTTACTCTCAGATCTTGGGGTAGGAGGAGGGGGTGGGTGGAAAGGAGCTGTGGGCCCTCGTAAAACTTGATACCTTTGAGGTAAGTGCAAGATCCGCTCTTTGAACTTTGCCTTCTCGAATACAACTGCATTAGAAACAGATCTTCCCCTGCTCCTCCACAACTTCAATTGCCTGTGCAGCTCTTTGGAGGAAAGGGGACAAAATAAACCACATCTGACAAATGCATTATTCATATCACGTCGTTGCTGGAAAGCCCTTAGCTTCAAGTGAGGTTTGAAGGCAGTGTGGGAATGTATATTGGAAGAAAGAATTCTGGTAAGACTGGAAAAGGTCACATCTCCAAAACAGCATATATGGGACATTTGTTTTCCCTTCTCCTACATTGTTTCAGTGGGAAAATAAATAGATCTGGATCACAAGTGTAAACATTGAAAATATTACAACATTTTATGAAGCTTTCTTTTATGAACTAAATCCTGGGAGGCACTTTGGACTGAAGTAAAGGGGAAAACCCTAAGAAACGGATCAAGAGAATTGCACTATCACAATTTTATTACCAGGAGCTTAAAAATATTTGAGCTAGAAATATTTGTAAACTAATTGAGATTAATGAATAAAGCCAAATGCTCTGAAATGTCGAGAAAATAAAAATTCATGGAACGAGCTTTTGGGCTAATTCTTTGACAGTCTTGTTCTGCTGCTTTTCCCAGTACAGTGCCTTGAAGACTGCCACTCTGCCATTGCAGGATTACTCTTAAATGCATAATCTTCCAAGGACTTAGCAAAGAGCATTTGCAGCTAAAATATGCTGATGATACAGCATAGAAATACTCTGATCTTGCCAAAATTTGCCCGGTAACCTCTGATGGAGATACTAATCGGAAATTAATCAGCAAAGGAGGAGGCAAGAGGAGTAGGGGATGTGTCATGGAAACAGCGTCTTAAAGAAAAAAGGTTTTGCAGAAGGCAGTGGTCTTATGCTTTGGAGTATGTTACTTAAAAAGGAGATGAAAAATCAAGAGTGCTAATCCTGTCTCTGCATAAATCACTCCTGGGTATTATGGCATGTAGTGAAAGTGTCTCCATAATTACTGTAGGCAGCCATTACAGTTCTGTTTCTGTTGTTGGGATGGTGCTTCTATGCCATAATTCTTGGCCAAACTACAGAATACTCCTAGTGAAGGGTCTTGGGCCACATTTAATTTTCCATTTTGCTCATTGTCTTTACAGTAGGGTGTTTTATGACCCAGTTTCCCAACAAACAAACAATGTGCGGTATTTTAGCATTTCTCCCTACAATAGATCTTTGGGGAGCCAAAGATGGTTCTGAGCATAGCTGAAGCCTTCAAACATTTTATAAAGGCTATTCATTAGATTAAGCTCTCCCAAAAATTTTCATGCCCTCAGTGACTTGGGCTATTGCTCCCTTTTGCCAGGTTTTAAAACTATTTTTTTAAAAACTATTTTTAAAACTATTTTTTTTCTTTTTGGGGTGCTCAATACGCTGCGTCTTTACCACATCCAGCTTTGTGCACGGAATCTGTGGATTCACACGTATGTGTTGTGGCTGACCTTTGGATAACTGCATGTGCAGAGAGTTCAATGTGAAAGTGTAAATGTTAAGAATTTTAAAAGCAGCAGCTTTTTGCATTTATTCCTTATAAGAACATTATTACTCTGACCTTTAAAATCAACCTTCTTTTTTTCACTTTAGCTTAATCTTTCCTAAAGCATACTAAAATAGACATTTTTAACACAGAGTGAAGGGATCCACCTAGGAAACACTGTTGGGCAACAACTAATGAGCTGTTTTGCTGTGTAGAAAAATCCTCAGATTTTGTGTAATTGGTGTTAAATGTTTCTGATATAAAGGTATTACTTTGCTGTCAGGAAAGCAGGTTTCCCCACTTTATGGAACGTCTCTGTAGCTGGGTGGTTTAGGATTGTTTTGTTCAGTTTTAATTTATTTTTTTCTTTCAGGAGTTTCCATATCCCCTTTTTAGGCTTTCTCCAGCCAAGTTTCTATAGGCCATCCCCAGATGCCACTGGGGAAAGAGCAGTCTTTGTATTTTCCTCTATTTTTTGTGATGCAACTAAGCATAAACCAGCCAGCTTCTGCTGTCTGTCAGAGTATTGTGGAGATTAAGACATGATTACTTAAAAGAGGACCACAAATAAAAAATCCTAACAAAGTAAATTATCTCCCCCTTCTCCCAGATGTTGCTAAAATTTTAATGAAAATCTACAAAACCATTGATGAAAACCCTCCAGTATCAGGCACAAAGAGTACCCAGGGCTCATTCTGTTGTTTTATTTGACTTAATGGGTACCCAAATACATAAATTAGAGTAAATTGAGTTTTACTGAAGAAAGTTTGTGTTGTTAATGAGGGATTTCTCCTAAGAAAATAAGCCTTGTGGCTGATAATTTCCCCTGCATCCTTTTACGTTTATGAATTTGTGCTACTGGTTAAGTAGTGCAGCTTCCTGAAAATAATCTAGCTGTGATCTTGAGACTTTTGTCTCCTAAAGCTATTCCTTAAAGGCTGCCAGCAATTGAGACAATACTGAAAAAACAAGATCTCTGAAAGTTTGTGGTGCTCCTCTGACAATCTCTTGCTATTTTTAAGTCAGTTTAGGGATCTGGACTTACAAAGTTCGAAATGTGATCAGGAGGAACTTGTGTCATCCCCCAGCAGTGGGCATGAACCTGTGGGACAGAGGAGTTCTGTCAGTGCTCCGTATCTCACTTCCTTTTCTGTCTCTCATAACTTCCCGACCTGAATAACAAATACAAAGGTTTGGTTGAGAAATAACAACCATTTCCCAGAAGAATGATATTTAACGTTTTGAACAGGATGTATTCTGCCAGACCTTTGTGGTAGCTGCTTCATCAGTTGTTTGTATCGTTCACGTTTTTGGCTGACTGAGCAAGAGCTGATGGCTGAACCACACAGCTCGTGTGAACTCAGTGCAGGGATGACTAGGGAGACAACGTGAATACTTTCTGCAGTTCCAAGTAGTTTCTCATCAGTTTCCCAAACTTTCACTTGGCTGAGACCCCTTGCCCTAAAATTGTATTTGGAGAACTTTGTTTCCCCTTAATATCATCATATGGAAAAGTCTGTAATTAGATGATACTTTATTTAGTACAGTATCTAGAAAAACTGTTCTGCACTGTAATGTATCTTTACAGTAAATGCTGTACAGAAGTACAGAAGTACTTCTGTTCACTCCTGTCTTTCCGTGCTGCAGTACTCTTTTGGATAAGTTTCAAGAAACTGGTTTAGATATTAATATTGCATAGTGGTATGAAGAATACCACTTTAACAGAGGCTGTTGAAATGAAAGTTCTGTTCAATGGGAAAGATCAAGTTAAATTAGTTAATTTCTGAGGACATGGATCAAAATGAAATGCTGAGCTTTCATGTGAAAATCATTTGAAAGAAAATTTTCTTGGAATCAGCAGTATTTTCAAGGGAAATGTTTTTGACCCATTCCGTTATAATGAATATTTAATCCAATGTGTGAACATTTATTTCAAGAAAAGTTTTAATTTCAAAATACTATGTGTATATACATTTTTCTTCTATTAAGTATTTAATGAAATGTATGCAGTTGCAAATATAACTAACAGTTATGTTTTTATAGACTATTCTCTATTTTCAAATCTATTTTCTTTCTTATTTGTGTAGATTTTTTTCTTTTTGGTTTTCTTTTTTTTAATCGGCATTTTAGTAAATGTTGATACTAATAGTCTTTTGGGGGGGATATGTAAGAATGGTAAGCATACTTACCTCCAGTAATGTTTTTTTCTGTTAACTGTTCTGCAGTTGTGATTTTGGAATATTTGTCAGCTTTCTGTGTATTTTCTATCCAGTAGCCAGTAGCTACAAGCATCAGATAGCTCTTCATGAAAAGAAAATAGTCCTCTCTGTGACTCTTAGGAAATACCTTCAAAAGAAAAGACTGCATTTTTAAGTCCTAGTTATTTTAAATGCTCTTTATTCTGTACTTCTAAAAACATTATGACATTTTTAAAATGTAACTACAGCTATTTTAGCTACATAATGTAACTACAGTAATTATGTGGTTTGTTACTTATTGCACAGATTACTTTTTTTTACCCGTTTTTTTTTCTTCCCATCCTCCCCTTATGCTGTATTGACAAAGATTAGCATTATCTGCTTTTAGTCTCCTGATCTGTATGAATAATACAACATTCATTTTCTTACTATTTATGTACTGCTTTTTATCCTCAGTGGAAATTACTTTGAATCTACAGATGAAAAGCATGCTAATTTATAAAATTCGTATATCTGTCCTAATTTTCCAGATGTGGTAAACCAAAGGAGCGAGATAATTAATGAGATTGAGCTCTGCAGTGAAGACAGAAATGGTTTTGTGGCAGACATCATGTGACCTAGGGAGGGTTTGGGCCACAACAGACATACAGAAAAGCACTAGGTCCTTCCTGAGTGATCCATGTGTCACCTACAAGCAAGGGTCCTCTACAACAGCTGTACAAAATTCGTTATGACAAAATGCCAAAGTCATATTTGCCCAACAGTTATTATAGAGATCTTGGAAAAAAAAATTGATATTATTTGACCTTTCTGGATAGCATCAGTATGTATGTGTGTGTGTACACAAATGTTTTTCTAACGTATATATATTATTAAGTATGCAATACATGTAATTTCATATATATACACATACAAAAATAAAACCCACAGGCATTTTAAGAGTAGAGTTCCTTGAATGCGAGTCCTTGGTTGGTTTGTGGTTGTCTTTGTCCTGGGGTTCAGCAAACTCCTGCTTTGATGGCAGCTTTCAGCTTTTTTGTGGGTAGAATGAGATGGTGGAATGACTGTGAAATAAAAGCAGGCTGGGGAGATCATAACTGGGAGGGGTCAGTGATCCCTGGGGTGGATCTTACATAGCTGCTGAATCACTAAGGCCTGTTTATTTATTTATTTATTTTAAAAGATAAAGCCTACACGGAAATAGAAAACCCTTGCATTTACGGATTTGAAAATGCAGCAGCCTTTGCAGGGTGTGAGGCCAAACATGACTCCTGGAGGCTGCTGCACAGTGCAATGCGTTGTCTTGCCTAAGGTTTGCAGTTTTGGGAAGCTCTCGGTGAGGTGTTTGAACACCGGCCAGGTCTGTGATCCTGCAGGGTGTGATGCTGCCAGGTGCTGGGCACTGGAGTGTGTGCTGCACTTCAGACTTTGAATAGTCTAATTGCACCGGAGCCCTTTAGTTTGTTGCAGCGGTTTTGTCTAGAAAGAGGGCGTAATTAAACGTCAGCCTTCCAAGGTCAGCTCTCCTGTGCTGATACTCATGGCTGCTACAATTAAATGCTGTTCTGTATTTGCATATAGAATGGTTTCCACTCAGAGAACTGTGCTTGCTGTACAGGTACTGTGCATTCTAATTCACTAATACGAGTTTCAGCAGAGTGTATGTGTTTGAGGACAGGGCTGCCATTGACAAGAGCCTCAACAGGCTACAGTAATGGGCTGAACAAAATCTCCTGAGTTTCAGAAATAGCAAATGGCAAGTCTTTACCTGGAGCAGACTCATCCCAGCCACCAGGATACACAGGGGACCGCCTGGCTGGGAAGCTGCTCTGCAAGTAAAAGACCCAGGGCTTCTGGTGGACAGTCAGCTGGGCGCTAGTCACTGGCATCACTGAAGGTTGAGAGCTCTCTGATCCAAAAGAAGACAACAGCAAACTGGTGTGAGTCCAGCAGGGGCCACCACAATAGTCAGGGGCTGGAGGTTATGCCCTGTGAGGAGTAGCCAAGGGGCTGGGGCTTGTTCAAGCCAGAGATGAAGCTGCTGCATGGAGGACTTCACAGCAGCCTCCCAGTGCCTGGGGAGGTGAAACAAGAGGTGACTGAAAAGACAGTGGTCAGAAATTTAAAAAGGAGAGCTTCTGACTGATAGAAGCAAAATATTTTTCAGTCTTGAGGAGACCTGAATGCTGCTGAGGAAATTACCCAGAGAAGCTTTGAAGTGTCAATCTTAACAGTTTTCAAACCTTGACTGGTCAACAGCCCTGAGCAACCTAGACAGGCTTCAGAGTCTACCGTCCTTTGAAGCAGGACTACAAGTGGGTTTTGTGATGCTGGAGTCTACTTTTGAGAGAAACTCAGACACAGCCTTTGTAACTTGCCTGAGATGACATACCATCTGTGGCTGAACTGGGAATAGAGTTATTAAATTCCGAGGCTCAGTGGTGCATATGTGCATGCTAATGAGATCTCTTGGGTGAAAGAGATGAGGCCACTGGGGAAAATAGCCTTGAGAGAAATCTAGGTTAAATTCACATAGCGTTCCATCATACTGATGTCTGAGAATCAGGCAGTCGTAGGAAAAAAGAAATTTCAGATATAAGAGGTGAGCACAGTAAGGGAGAAGCAGGGACTGGAACAATCAAGGTCAAAGAGATAATTTAGTATTGATCCATTCTAAATGGAATAGGAACCTTCTGAGCTTCTGTTTTCAAACACTGATCTAATTCAGGATAAAGATGAAAGAAATACTTTGTTAAAGTTATAGATTGATTTAGTGTAGTTTTTGTAAGTATGGTAGAATGTAAGTCAGTTGTAAGTCAAAAAATGCAGGTGAGTAAAGGGTTTATTTTGGCAATGTTTAATAATGATGCATATTCCAAAACTGAACACGTTAATGAAATGCCATGTTTGATATGCTGTAACTACAAAGGGTGTGGTGATTTTGTTTTCTGGAAGCAGAATGCTTTCTGAGGAATGTCCCATATGACTTCTTAGGTTTGAGAGGTTTTGTTTAAAAAATTAATGCCTCTTGCCAGATACCTGTGCATGCTTTCCGCCTGCATGTTTTGGTCTATTGTTTGCAAACTTGCACCTGAACACTAAGCTTTTCTTTAAATACATGAGAAAACTAAGTGTGGAATGCAGAACAGATTCCCATCATTCCAGTTTATGAGAATATACAGATAAATTCAGCAATATATTCATTAATATATTTTCTAAATAAACCTGATTTCCACCCTGAGCATCCAGACATTTAGAGGCAAGACATTTTTCAATGTAGGTTTTGTTGAAGTTTTCATGGTGAGGAGTGGGGAAAAGGCAGAAGAATGATAAAACTTCAAAGCAATGGAAGTAAAGGATGTGTGGAGCATTTATTACTTGTCTAGCACAGACCCAGCACTCCTGGAAGTTTGATTTTTTTTCTTTAATGAAGCAAGTGGTTAGAGTTATTTGCTAATCCTCACCCTGTATAGTATTAGTGTTACCTAAAAACTGTAGATGTGTATTACAGAATGGCTGCCATGGGAAGTCATCTGGGCCAACTCCCTTGCTCTAGCAGGAGCACCTGCAGCTGGTTGCTTGGGACCACCTCCAGTGAGCTTCTGAGTATCTCCAAGGATGGAAGACTCCACAGCCTCCCTGGGCCGGTGTTTGGGGTCATGCAATGAAAGAAGTGTTTCCTTGTGTGCAGCAGGAGTATAAGATGGTATTAAGATCCTGTGGTGCTAATAATAACTGTACAGAAAAAGAGCCAGGAGGGCAGTTCTTGCCCTGAATATTTGCAGTGAAAAAGCAAGCCAAGAGGCACGGGAGTGCTGTGCTGGTTGGTATGGCAGGCCAAAGTCCAGAGCAGTTCTGTGGCCATAGCCCAGCTCCTCTTCACCAGTGTGGTGATGAGTGCTTTATCTTGGGGCAGCGGTGGAGGGAGGAAATGGAATAAGGTGTGCCCAGTTACTCTGCACATGGCAGATACCGGAGAACTCTGCTTTGGGTGCAGGAAGATACAGGGGGCATAGGCACATGGTGAGCGGTCAGAGAAGGAAGTCGGTCGATCTTGAAACTTGACAGAGAAGAAGAACAATCTGGGGAACACGGTCTGAAGAAAACAGTCAAATACAGTGGTTAGTTGTAAACTTGCTGTAGACAGCCTGGGATGAGGATATAGCCAAAAGTGCAGGTGTGAATCACCTGAAAAAAATTTTTTGCCTGGTCTGAAAATGCAGCTTTCAGGCCATTTAAGTACCCTGTCACTTTCTAGTCCATGTAAGACCAAAGCTAACAATGACTCATTTTAGTGCTGCTCCAAAATTTAACCAAAACAGCAATTTGAATACTTACAGGCTTTTTCCTTCTTTACCCATCCTCTTTAATTGTTGACTGCCAACAGGTTTTGCAGTCCCTTATCTCAGAAATGAAGGCGGTGTTTAGGTAAATCAGGATTACTCATGTTGGTTAGGAGTTGCTGGATTACTCTTCAGGACATGCTTCTTTTGCTGTCCCTCTGTCGCACAGCTGTGGATGAACTGCCGATTCCTGTCCTTAACATTCACTTTACAGTTGTCATTTTCCTTTACTTCCTGCAGAAAATTTGAACTCTTCATGTTCCAACGTGTTTCTGAGTTTTAATTCTTGCTTGCTTACTCTTGCCTGTTTTTCAATTTTTGTTCTCTCTTCACTTCTGTCTCTCCCAATACATGCAGCTGCAGCTACCTTCCTACCCACCAGCACTCATTCCCCTTTTAAGATGATCTTGAGCTGGCTGCTTACACTGGTGTTTTTATTCAGTTGTAGTTACAATGTTTGAACAATGAAATGAGTCATTTGACAGACACCTTACTTTTTAATAAAACTCCCCCATTATTTCATCAAAGATAATATTCAACCAGTTAAAACAACCTTGGTCTTTGAACTTGTAAAGCTCCTGGAATTCAGTTTCTTCTTACTTCTGGATTTCCTAGTGCTGTCTAAAAGATTTTGTATTTACAATACTGTTTCAAAGACCATATACAGATATTAGAAATAGAAGAAGAAGTTAATAATACCAGCTGCCTAATAGATAATTCTGATTGATTAATCTCCTTGGTTATTCAGGCTACGTGACTACAGCGAACAGCAGCACAACTAAGGTTGTGTTTTCATGTTGTTCTTTAGGCTGAGAGCCCTTGGTCAGATGGAGAAGTCCCTGTCTGTCGTGACAAAAGAACTGGCAGTGCTGGCAGTGAAGGGCTGCAATGTTCAGATATCAACTGCGTATAAACAGCCATAGCTTGTTTTCCAGACACGCAAGAAATCTCTGAAGCATCTATTGTGTATAGAGTGGTTTTTTTTTCCAACTAGCAAGTTAAAAGATGATTGTACTTAAAATTTAAATATAATTTTACTGGTAAGCGTAAAATTGCTGTTTTAGAGGCAGATCAGTATGATCTCCTTCCAGATTCGCAGCATCTGCCGTATGAGGAGTCTTGCAAAAGCCTGCCTTAATTTCCCATCTGCAACAAGTAATAAATAGAATACCAGGCTTGGAGCAGTCTTCAGGCAGGAATACCATCGAAGGAATGCAGAGCTCTTTCTAAATTAGGTTCATTTTAAATTGACTTTCTTTTGTGAGGATTTTCTACAGATGTCAGATTTACAAGTCAGAGCAGGTGAGCCTGACCAACAGAATTCAGTTTATACAGCCGTTGGTCAGTATTTTATTTAAAGACATTTTAGCCTCTCTCATTAAAAAACACTTCTGGGGAGTCATCATTAACTTCCTTTCTTCCCATTCCACTAATTAAAGCTGCAGTTGGTCAATATTTGCCTTCAGGAAACTCGGTCTGTCCCACTGTGTTCTGTCCATCCATGTGAGCTAAGTGGCACATGGAGGACCTTGGAGGAAAACTGTTCTGAACAGCTTCTAGCCAGTTCTACCCACATTAACTGTGAGCTTTTATATATGTGTTTGTGTATATGTGTTAGATGTTATTCTCACATGCCTAATTATGGATGTTTTGTGTACTGTGCTGCAGACTTTTTTAGTAATGTTTGTAATACTCCGTAATGCTCTGCATCTGGTTCCACTGTGGATCAAAGACTGTTCATTACTAAAGACATTTCCCCCTCCCAAACTTATTTTTATTGCTATCATACCTATTTTTAAATTTGGAACATTATCTTTTGCATAGCTGTCCAGAAGTCATACTGGATTTCTCACAGCACATTGTCTGTCATCTCTGGTTTAGATAGATGTGTCCTTAATTTCTGAAAAGGAACAAGGTCTGATAATCTTCTCACTCATTTTAATATGAACTAGACATATATGCCTTGTATGTTTATAGACTGCTTTACTTTTATAATGTTCAAGCAATTATATTCCACTATGTACAAAAAGCCACAAGGGGAAAATCTAGGTAATTATCAAGTCTAATTATACCCATTTGTGGCTTAGTATTGGAGCTTCTTAGAACACATTTGTGATATTACCCCAAACATGAATTTAGCCATTCTAAAATTCAGTATTTATTAAAAAAAAAAAAAAAAAAAGTAGCATTAAAATGTAACTGAAAAGAGCCAGAGAATATACAGAGAATATATGGCCACTAGCTGTTAATAACTGCTAGTGTTTGCAGGTTTATTGGGCTATTAACTTCTTTGGTTTTTTTTAATTTACTGCAGAACAGTTAATGCTAATTGTCATAAAGATGTTCTTGTGAAGATCCCTCTGCAGTTGAGAGATGTTCCGGTGAATAGTTTACGGTATCGTGTGCCCCGTCTCAGAAGCGTTCAATGGTTTTAGTAGGAAGGCAGAGAGCAGCTTTACATTCACTGCTGTGGTCACCTCACCAGTGAAGGGACCTGTTCTGAAAACTGCAGTCATCTTGTCACTTCATTGTGAGAAGACTCGAGATTTGAGTCTTGCTAATAACAGAGAATTTAATACTTGTTTTCTGTCTGAAAGGAAAATTGTTACTGCAGAGCCTGAAGCTGTTCAGGTTGGGAAGTCCTGAACCATTTAATTTCAACACTGTAGGATTTAGTGTACAAGTGGCAGAGAGATGCTTCTGTTTCATGTCTTATTCATGGGAAATAGGCTAATCAAATTAGAACAATCAGCTCATCAAGGGAAACAAGCCAGTTTTGGGCCCACATCCAGTTCTTCCTAAGGCGTTTTGCACCAGAGATGAATTGTATGGCATCATCTTAAGGCTGAGGATTCACAGGGGAGTTGAAAGTATATGGAGCAGGGATGAAGCAGAAGAGAGGAAAGAAAGGGACCAGGACTGTAATGATTATTTATTACTGCTCACGGAAGTAGAGAGGTGTATTTTTAGAGGTCAGTCTTCCCCTCAAGTACATGATGCTTTCTTTTGTGAGATACCTCTGGCAGTGGAAAGCTGGCCTAGAGAAAAATTAGTCATTGAGGCTGCAGTCTCATGTTGTGCTCTGGCTTCAGAAATCAGCGCTGCTGCCGGGGGAACAACGTGCAGTTGTAACCATGTGGGGAGAAGCGCTAATTCAGCACTGTCCCTCTTAGTGGGGATCTGCTTTCACTTAATGGGTTCTTTTTCAGAACATGAGTCACCTGGAAGGAGGGTGAGCATCCATTGCACTTCCTTCTCTCGCAGTGTGGAGGGTCAGATTTATATAGCAAGGGACAAATAATTCTTTTGGGTCAATCTGAGCTGTCATGGTAACAATACAAAAGCTTAGAGAGCTTAGCCATGGGTCAGCTACATAGATGAGTATATTTTGGCTTCAGTAAGTTATTTATAATATTTTAATTTAAGCTGGTTTTAAACTGCTAGATAATATACTTAGTTTTCAGGCTAGGAAGTCAATTTTTGTTCTCTTTCAATAGCATAAAATCTTTTCAGTGCTGTCAGTTTCATGTTCTGCCTGTGCTAACGCACCGTGCTTTCATTCATTCTCCTGTGCAGGAGCCTAAACTGGGCTTGAACTCTTGCTCTAAATTTGGTGGGCTGTTTTTGGTAGGCTGGGGACAAATCAATGATAGGCAACTACAAATACAAAATAGCTTAACGTGCCACCACAAGGGACACCTTCAGAAATAATAATGATAGCCTTTAGCTGGTGGTAAAGGATAAAAAAGTTGTATTAAACCTGTTGTTTACATCTCAAATATCAGAGCAAAATTATTTAAGGTGGAATACTGATAAACTTGTCCTTCAGGTTCCTCCTAGCATGGTAAAAGTGTAAAAGTTACTTTCCTTTTTTCTGATTATTTCTGTGGCTTGTGGAAAATTGATCTGACATTAACCCCCATTTCCAGGTAGGTGTTCAGATAATTCTGATTGAAGTTAAGAAAGTGTGAGGGATGAAAGCAGCACTAGGAAAGAACAAAGATACTCTTTATATTCTTCACTAGGGAATATTTTGATACTGTATCCCAAAGGCAGTTTGCTATCCCTTTTTCTATACTTAAATTGAAGTGGTTTAAGTGACAGCTGTTACAAAAAGTTTCAATCAGGTGTCCTGTATGCTTTGAAATATCTAGGGAAATAGTTACCTAATGATACAGGGCAACATAAAAATAAAAATCCTTGGTTTACCTGGTTTAGATTTATAATTGAGATGATTTATAGAAGAATCCACAGTGACTCTCAGCCTGACCTGAGAGTTAATTAGATTAGCATGGGTATTATGTCCTATTCTCAGTCTTTACAAAGAGCCAGGTTAAGACTCAGGCAGCTAGTAATCCTGTAATTTTTTACACTGAATTGCTTAAATAATTGGTATTCTAAAAGTGTTTAAAAAGTTGTTTCTTCTCTTTACATTGTGTTCTTTCAGTCACCAGCAAATGTTATTTTGCTGATTTCACTTTGCCTTGTAATGTATCCCAGAAATGTTGGTTTGAAGGGGCCTCTGGAAGTCATCTGCTGCAGCCTCCCTTTGGAAACAGGATGGTTGCCAAAGCAAGATTAGCCATGGCTTTCTCTAGTTGAGTCTTGAAAACCTCCAAAGATGGAGATTTCACAATCTGATTTACTGTGGTATTTAGCAAGGTAAAGTAAAATAAAATGTGTGAAATATCTTCAGTTTGACTCTAAATATTTCTGAATCACATTTTGGCATCTGTTGCCTGGCAAAGAAGCTGCATTGCCACTTCTGTATGAAAGGTAATTGCAGTGTACTGTAAAGGTGGGTTTCACATCACTTAATTTTAGCTGCATATGAATTAGGTACCTACTTGGTTAACCAAGGAATTTCCCTCTATAACCAGTGAAAATAAGTAAGTGCCTCCAAAATGCTACTTACCGTTCTCTGGGATGGCTGAGTCATTCCCAGGAAGTGCCACTTTCTACCACCGTTTACAGGGAGGGTCCCCTTTCCATTTGGTGACAGACTTGCTTCAGCCAGGTAAGAGGAGTTCCTTCCCAGCTGGGCCACATCTGGGTACTATACCCACACCTTTGAGTGGGGTATCATCTTAATTAGCAAATGCAGCAAAAAGACCCAACACATCAGGCAGAACATAGACTAACAATTGTAGCTGTCAAAGCATTCTCAAGTGCTTCCCTCTTGCTCTTCCTCAGTTTTCTGGTTTCATGGTTTTTGGTTCATTTGCTCATAATGATTTTGCCCTGGTCGTTATTCAACGTTATTTTTTTGTGGTTGCAAAGGGGTAATTAATTTCTTTGTATTTATTTGAATTCAGATGTTTTCCCAGGATTATCCTGGCTTGGAGCAGGGTAGCTCAAAGTTAAATTTTTAAAAATTTTTTTTCTTTTACTTTGTATATGAGTTATGCAAACGCTTGGGGGAGGAAAGAGCATTGTAATGTGGCTGATAGAGGAAAGATTTTGCAAGCAGCAGTTTATTGCTTAGGATGCCTGTGGGGACTGCATGGTTATGCAAACTAATGCCCTAAAGGCAAAACATCCTGTCATTCCTTCAGTATTACAGGAACAGCAGATAGAGGCATGGCAAATGCTGTCTTAGAGCAGAAAGCTTCCTTAACAACAGTTTACAAAGCATCTTTATATTTTTTTCGTTCCCACCCTCACTATTCTGCCAGCCAAGTTGTGGTAAAGGCTGTTTTGTTCTGAGGAAACAGCCTAGGAAAGGATATATTTTGCTGCTCTTACTATGTTTGATCTTTTGTTGGTTCACTTATATTGCATATACTAAGGTAAAAAAGAATCTGACCTTTCTGAGTTGACTTCCTCTCTCTGCTGCTGTTGCATGGCGGTTGCCTGAGAATGGATATTTTTCTGTCTGCTACCTGGGAAGTGGCTCACTGTGTATTATTAAGTATCTCGAGAGATTTTGTTGTATTTTTCTCTTAAGTCTGCCAATTTAGTCAGTGATGATGGCATTAAAAGTACAAGTTTTACTAAACCTCGGCTTAAATAGACTTGTTTTAGATTTTACCAAATAAGGTAAGTTTCTAAACACTTGTGCTAACGTGGGTACAGCCTTTTCTGGTGGATGCAGTGTTTGTATTTGCTGGGCCTGAAGTATCTGCTCTCTTACCAGCCTTGGGAACAGTGTTTGAAGGTCCCTCTCTGATGCTTTGCAGGACCCTGAGGATGCTGTGCCTGTTGGACAGAGAAGGGCCTGGTGCTGGTGCATGTGCTTTGGATTGGCCTTCATGCTGGCTGGTGTGTTCCTGGGTGGTGCCTATCTGTACAAATATTTTGCATTCCAGGTAAGTCACATACTTGTTATGAGAGGGCTGTTTTTCTCTGTGGGGAGCAGAGCAACAGACAGTTCTTTTTGTGTTACATTTAGAAGAGGAGGAACGGACTAAACCAAAGAAAATATTTTTTCTTTCCAAAACTTCATGTTTTCTAAAGGCCAGGGTTTTGCCTTCTCAGAAATTACCTATCAGCACAGGAGGGCAGAAGCGAAGCTGGGAAATAAAAGAAAGCAACACTTGAAAACCTCACTTTGCAGAGAAAAGATTGTATCTAAGTAGGACTTGGATTTAGGAACCCCAGTGGTGTCCCAGATTTTTATCTGCTCCCTTTTCTCTTTTGCAGTGTGAAATACTGGAGGTGGATTAACCCCTTGAAAGCCTCCTTGTTTGATCCCAGGTTTCCTAACACATGAAGCACTGCCAGTGTACAGGAAAGGGACTGCTCATGAAAGCAGCACCACAACTCTCCCCTTCCCTAGGCTCATCATGGATAAGAAATATGGGCCCTGCAGGGGACTTGGGAAAAGCACAGTCAGTGTGGTTTAAACGTGCTCTGTCAAGTCTAATCCACGCTGACAAGATTAAACCTCTAACAAAATGTATTTTCAGTCTTTTAACAAGTGGCATTGCTGCACAAGGAGCTCTGTGAAGGCAGCAGTGCCAGGGAAATGGAGCATTTACCTGAAACACGGGAGATCTTATTGTCTCCCTTGGGGGGAGTTGTCACTGGGCAGTGCTGGATGTGCTGGGCTGTTGCCCAAGTGGTAGAGCACACCCTCGCTGCTTCAGAAACTGCTGGAGTTGCAAGATCACAGGGCCAGAAAGGGAGAGGGTAAGCAAAACATGAATCTCTCAAGCCCACTGGTTAGTGCATCTAATTAGAAGGTAAAAATTCATGTTCTTGTCCCTGATAGCGTTGCTTTCCCCCCATTTTAGTAGCTGCTAATGTGGAAAGCCAAGCGATTAAACTTGAGAAATTCTAGCTGAACTTGCATTTTGTAGTCTATTTGGCTATCACATTAACCAAATTTACAGGGGAGCAGTACTGTTGCAAACGATGATGCTTAAGCAGCACAGTTTATCCCGGTGGGTGGATTAACGAGCTGAAGAGCTGAAGCCCGGGTTGCATTTCTAATGCACTTTTCACCCGTGCTTAGCACTGGGTGCTCCACCTTTCACCTGCCAGGGAGATGAAACTGAAAGTGCCATTTAATTCAAACCTGTGCTACTTGTTTATGAGTCAGATCTGCCTTAAAGGAAACATTCAGGAATTGACCTGACATTGCACTGAAGACATGTTTTCAGTGTAAAACTTCAAATTGATGCCACGTGCATATGCAGAGTTCTATATTTCTAAAACTGTCTGGTGTGTAAATTTGGTACGTGACTTCCTCTGACTCATTACTGTATTTTACACTTCACTTAGGTAGCCTGCCATATGTACTGTGGCAAAAGGACGCAAATTAATTATTTCAATTTCTCTTTTTACCTTTTTGTCTCTTAAAACTGTTCAAAAATTATTTTAGAAACTGACCTTCCAGACTCTTGAAGTTTTGTGAAACAAAGCAACTTCACAGAATAATTGAGTTTGGAAGGAAAGTCTTGATGTCATCTAGTCTAACCCTCTGCTGCAAGCAGGGCCAAATTTAGAGTTAGACTTGCTTTGTAAAGGTGATTTGGATGACCAGTATTAATGTTTTTAATCATAATTTTGACTACAGTTAGATCATAATAATATGCATGCATATAGATTTAGGAATTTAATTGTCTTTCTAAAAGTAAGCAGAAGACTGGATTTTAAGAACCTGCTTATGGGATCCTGTTTTCCTTGAATTCAAGGGAAGAGCTCCCTCTGGGTTGAGTGTAGCTAAGGTTTTAGCCATGGTCCTGTTGTAGATAGCAACTGGCTCCTGCTTTGGTGCACGAATCAAATTAAAGGCAAAAAATTTAATTTAGTCTGACAAGTTTTTCTTCTCTTCAGTGCTCTGAGAATATTACTTTTAAACCTCTGTGTTACTGATCTTTTTGTTGCTGGGTTGTTTACTATTTTTAGCAGGGTGGCGTGTATTTCTGTGGAATAAAGTACATTGAAGATGGCTTAAGTTTACCTGAGCCTGGGGCAGAGGCTCAGAGTGCTCGCTACCACACAATTGAGCAAAATATTCAGATCCTGGAGGAGGAAGATGTTGAGTTTATCAGTGTGCCAGTCCCTGAGTTTGCTGATAGTGATCCTGCTGATATCGTCCACGACTTCCACCGGGTAAGAAATATGTCTGAAGAAGCTGAAAGCATTTAAAACTTGAAAAACTTTCCCCCTCAGTCATCCTGATAAATATACTCCTTATTTATTATGGTGGGGGAAAGCAGAGGGTTGGAGGAGGCAGCAGAAATGTTTTGATGATGTGCAGGCAGTTCTTAACCAGGCATAAAGTACAGCACAATACAGTCATCACCAGGTAGTCTGTAAACCACCATTTGCAAATACAGTTCTGTTTTTAGAAAGGGAAAAGTCTTGGATCCATTTACTCTCCTTAGTACGAGAAACGAAAGAGAATATTGTTCTTACTCTGCTGAGTCCACTGGGCCAGAATTTTACCAACTGCTGTGGTGCCAGGGGAAATTTGGAAAGGGCTGAGGTAGCTTTGACATCAGCTTGGAGGGGCTGATTGCATCTGATGTCTCTGGGTGTGTTCAGGCGCTCCCAGAGGTGCTCTCCTAGCATGGCTCAAACCCCCAAAGCAGCAGCCAAAGGGGAAGGACCGTGGAAGACAGCTCATTTTCCAGATGCCACAGGAAGCCAAAGTTTAATTTCTTTGTGCACCGCAGGCTCTTACGATTCCTAGAGGCGCTGAGCCAGGGTTTCAAAGCTGTTCTTCCTTTTTGGAGAAATAACCTTGATTGATAGGAGTCATGGTAATAAATTTCTCTTCAGGCAGTTGACAGGCCTAAAGCTCTCAGTGTTAAGAGCAGCTGTAAAACAATTAGAAGCCTTCCTTTTCTCTATCAGCATGGTTTGAGCTGTCTGATGGCAGTGAAATGTTGTACAGCTGGTTTTCAGGAAGCTAAATCTCTGTGAACATTTGAAGACTTCGCTGAACAGCTTTTTTTTAAGCTAGGCTGAAAAAGAATAGGGAAGTGTCCCATTTTTTTATGCAAACTTCAGAGTTTAAAGTGCTATCTCTCAAATTCCATAGCCAGATTTGGAGGAAAACATTGCTTGCTCAAGCTATGTAATTTAAATAATATTTCAGAATATATTTAGGGAGCTTCTGTTAAGAGTTAGAATAAAGAGTCTAAAGAGGGAAAACTAGAAAATTAAAAAAAGAAAGCAGCATCTTAGAAGCAAGTAAGAACAATATAATATTAGATATTTACTTTTTGATGTAATAAGTTAAAGGCTTTACTCTGAAGGTCAGTGCAAGGGTCATTTGCCATAGGTACAGCACTTGCTCCCTGTAATGAGATTAACTGCACTGATGATTGCTGTCCTGACATTATTTTTGACTGCTGGGCTCCTGGTGCTCAGTATTTTATATACATACACAGCCTCAGAGCTTTCAGCAGCTCGAGATAACATCTTCTTTAGTAAGAACAGGTGCAGTAAAACACAGCTCAGTGAACAGAGCTATAGGATTCATCAGGGTAATTCCCTGAGCTTTTTATCAAATGATGGCAAATACTGCAGTTCAGGTACTGTGTAAAGATAATAATTCAACTATGAATAATCATTAACCTTGCAAGTCAGTAGTATTTTTGAACCTAAAACTATTTTTGTTGCATTATCTGCAGCAATATTTTTCCCTTTGGTGTTTTGTTCTTATGGGGCATTTCCTCTTTAGATTGTAACAAAATATAAAAGCATGAAGATTAGAGCCAGGTTTCTGCTCTGTTGTTCCACAGTGAAGGCACTAGGCATAAATGAACGCTGGACTTGTTTCCATAACAGCTCAGGTACACCTTTGTAGTGTCCTTGCTTAGTGCCTTTGAGCTCCTCATTGGCTGCTGCCTTGCCTAAATCCCTGTTGCAAATATAAACTCTCATCAAGGCTGCTCTTTGCATTTACTTGCCCTAAGACTGGAGCTTGTTGGACAGATTTTACAGTGAACAAAAGAATAATTTGAAGAACAGCACAAGGCAACAGCAGTTCAGCAATGTCTGTCAGTTTTCTGATCTTGTTATTTTGATCAAAATAAATGTTTTCTCAACAGAGACTCACTGCCTATCTTGACCTTAGCCTGGATAAGTGCTATGTGATTCCTCTGAACACTTCAGTTGTTATGCCACCAAAAAATTTCCTGGAGCTGCTCATCAATATCAAGGTATGATTAAATCACGAGTAATTTGTTCTTAAGACAGGAACAAGTAGATGTTTTTCCTTTTTTTCCCCTTCTGCAGAGCTCTGACATTCACACAGGGCACACAATCACTAGAGGTCTTTGCAAAGAGAAAAAAATCTATAACCTACTTAGAAAATGATCTACAATCATTAAGGAATCATTAATTCAGAGAAAGGCAAAAAAAGTCTTATTTTCTTCAGAGCTATAAATTTAACTGACAAAAGCACACAAATGTGGTGTAGCTGGACTCTTTGATGGTACTCTGTGTGTTTTTTAATTTATAATCCATTGTTACTAAAGTTTCCATGAAGCATGTGTGCACTGGACTAGGACTGGTTAGCTGGGAGGCATGAAGTAGAGAAGACTGGGAAATCCTTTTAACAGGGGCATTTTTGAAAGCATTGATCCCTACGGTTGGCTCCCACTTTGATCCAGTGCCTTGGGGGTGAGGCACATGAGATGTGTTGGATCTGCTGTGCACTTTACATAGTGTAGGCTTTCAATTGCAGATTTAAATAGCATTTACTTTGGGTTCTGTCCTTCTGGTTTCTTCACACAACAGCAAAACAGTCCAGTGGGGAAGAGAGCTGAGGAAATGTGTCTAAGATTTGGGGAGAATGGTTTAGTATTTTACTGGGCTTTTGTTGCTTTAGAACAGTTACATCATCTTTGGGTTTGCATCTTTCAAAAAAGGCTTTGGAATTAGGAGTCCAGGAACCATTTTAGCCATTTCTGAGTGGTTTGTATGTATAAATAAATTTCATGTGAAAAGTTACCACAAGTAAGTCCTTTGCTGCTTTTTTGCTTCCTATTTTGAGACTGGCTATTTAACCACACATTCATTTCCTGTCCATAAGGATGATGTGGTGTCTGTAAAACTCAGTGACCCCATTTTTTAAATTTTGTGCTGTTTTCTATCTGTTTTTAGATCACACAGATTTCTCTATTAAAAGCTGTTAATTTCCTAGTTTGTCATTAGTACTGAATCAAATCCGCTTGGTTTACAAGTAAGAGGATAACCAGGCATCACGCATTTAACTGAAAAGCTGTGCAAAAGCAAACAGTTTTGATCATTGTCCCCCAACAGTGGGTGCCCTAATTTTATGAGACATCTGTTTAATTCTTATTGTATTAACAAAAAGCTGTGGGCATTTGATGTCGCAGAAAATCAGGCTAAACATTTGTAACTGGAATTTGGAAAACTATGCTGCAGATAAACAAAGTGAGTAAATACCATCCTGCAGTCACACTGGTTGCACCAGCAAAAATTGTATGAAATCGATGTGCTAGTTTCATTAAAATGAGCTCTGAATACATGCAGAGGGCATTTTATGAAAATGGAGGAACTCTAGGCTGTTCTGGTGTTTAAGAAACACCATAATTTTGGCCTAAAGATCCACATTTCTGTATATTGATACAGTTTTGCTTCAATGTGCAGACATGAAAGGCCGCCTTTGTTTCTTGGGGAAACAAAACTGAAACCCGGTGTATTTGCTCATCCACCTCATTCCCACTGCTGAGCCAACTGGCTAATTTTAACTGTACTCGGTGCACAGGATGTCTCAAAAATGAAGATATTTGTGGCTGTGCTGGATCCCAGCACTGGATAATTGCTTCTGGAGCAGCTGGAGCAGGGGAGATTCCTGCACTGAGTTTCCTCTCCTCCTGTCCCCCCCAGGCAGGATTGAGAAGGCTGGGTCTGGGGTTGGGCTGGGACATCCTGTGGTTTGGAGGGCATGAGCCCAGGAGTGTCCTTGCAGGCTGCCCCCAAGTCCTCAGCACTGCTGCTGTGCTCTGGCACTCCCTCGGGGCTCCCTCCTGAGATTGGAGATAAGAAACAGTAAGATACAGTAATTTACAGAGATTTAATTACAAAATAATGAGTGGGATAATTTGGGAGAATGATGTTTGCTGAGCTGTAACTTAAAGAAAGAAAAAGTTGCTGTTGTCTTCCTCATTGTATATATTCAAGAAAATATTCATAGTTTATTCATTCATGCAAAATTTAAGGTGAATTTTATACAGTCCTTTCTTTCTTTACTGGGAAGAATAGCATTTAATCAGCTTCTCTGGAGCTGCAGCTGAAAAAATGATCTTATTTCACAGTGGAAATTTCAAGTTGTTTATTGTCACTAAAAAATAGAGAGATCTTTCACAACAGAAGCTGAATTTGTTTTCACAATAAGTGATCATTTTATTTTTAAAAGCAAGGAACAGCTTCTATACTTCTATAAATTAGAACCACTCCTAACAGGATTTCTTAGTATTTTTAATGATTATTTAATAGTGGTGGTATTAAAAACCTGGCTGGCAGCTAAGTCTGTGCGTCTTCAGCCATGTACAGTGAGATGTGCACAGAGCCAGGTTCCTCCATCATTTCATCTGTAGCAGAAAAATGCTGGGGGGACTAGAGAGGGCTTGGGAAGCCTTTGCATGTCATCTCCCCTTTTTCAGTGTATTGCCTTGAAACACCTGATGTCCCACTTTGGCTTTGTAATACCTTTCCACATAAACAGCTGTGGGAGTCACCATAGTAACTTTACAGGGATAGATGGTCTCGTGTTGGCTTTGGTTTGAGAGCAGTGACCCAGGCTGTGAATAACTTCAGGGCTTCCCAACCCCATGGACTGCAGGTGGACAATACTGCAGCTGGCCTGCTTCATCAGCAGGAGTATCTCCATGTAGATCATGTTTTTGCCAACTCCTGCAGAGGAGTTGTTCACAGTGAGGTCTGGTGGGCTGTTATTAATTGAGTGAAAACTTTGGATGCTAAGTGCAGAACTGACCCATGACAATGGGTACCCCTAGAAAAAAACCCTGCTGAAGGCTGATGTTACTGTAGCAGGAGGGCAGAGGGTGTTAGCACCAGTGGAAGTTCTGTGACTTTTGAGAGTAATTGTTACATGTTTCTGTACTGTAGTGAAGTTTGCATACTCACAATAAAAGTCTGGGGATAATACATATTTTGAAATAATTTTAAGATAATGTTGAAGAAAAATGAAAAATGTTTCTTGTGCAATCAGACCATGAAGAGAGAGCTTTTGACAGAGCTGTTATGTTTTTGTTCAACAGGCTGGGACATACTTGCCTCAGTCCTATTTGATTCATGAGCAGATGATTGTTACTGATCGCATTGAAAATGTGGATCAGCTGGGATTCTTTATTTACCGCCTCTGCCGCGGCAAGGAAACCTACAAACTGCAGCGCAAGGAAGCCATGAAAGGTAAACTCCTCCCACAGTCCTGTGTGTTGGCAGAAGCCCTGGTGATGCCTGAGTGTGTTCAGAGAAAAGCCTCTAATTAAAGCAACTCTTGCTTATTGCACTAACCTGCTCTCTGGGCCTCAGTGTGTCTGGTATTTTCTTGTGTAGGTGTGGAAATAAGTTGTGTCATGGTGCAAAAGCTCTCAAGGCCCCAGTGACCTAGGAGTGCAAAAATGTGTGTGTGTGTGTGTGTGTGTGTGTGTGTGTGTGTGTGTGCATGGGTGTGTTTTCTGGAGCTCAGGCTTTCATTGATGCTCTTTTTCAGTCTTGAACCCCGCTGCACCCCACCCAAACCCTTGTCACTAAAGCCATCTGTACATTGTTATATGTCTTCCTGTTTGTGTCAGTGAAATGTGAATAAGAGCTTGTGTTCACAGGGAAATTGTAGTACTTGGTACTTTTTTATGTAAGAATGGTTGAAAAACGTTATTTGAAAGAGTCTTGAGGAGTTATTAAATACTGCCTTAAAATTTGCATTCAGGTGTTACTCAGATTTGCTTTTTGGTGGTTCATTTTTGATTTCTTTTTGGTTGTTTGATTTCTTTTTGTTGTTGTTGTGTAATCTGCATGTGGTGTGCAAGTGCACACCAAAGCAGTTTAATTGCTTCTGTCATATTGTCAGACCTGACTGCCTGGGAAAACAAAGAGAAGAAATGCATTTTATAAAAGCAATTTAGATTGATGTTTGAAAATTAAAAGGTTTTAATAGCAAAATCCAATTTAAAAAATCAGTATGCTTATCCTGTAGTAATAAATGGTGAGCACAGGTTAGCAGTGAGCATGTTTGGCTAGAATTTGGGTAAATTCTGTCTTTCTCTGATTCCAAGATAATGTTTAAATACTATAAATCTCTTTTTTTACGTATAGCAGTTTATTTTATTTCTGTTCCCTCTCTCATGTCCCCATAAGCATTTTTACAGATGCACAGAGAGGGAGATTTGGAACTGATCTGAGTTAAAAGGTAGCCGGTGGAGGCTTTTGGCAGATTGGTATTCACTGAACCAGTACTGGGATTATTTGGTTCACCACACTGTCAGGATGGTTCCCTGCTAGTTGATTTTCTACATCTGAATGTGTGCCTGTGTGTGTTTTGTTGGAGGGGAGGGTTGGAGAGGGGTAGTTCTGATTTCTGGTGACAGCACAGAAAAGATAAAACTTCTGCCTCTGATGAACCTCAGCCCTTCTTCTCTTGACACTCTGTTGTTCTTTACCAATACAACAGGAATTCAGAAGCGTGAAGCCATCAACTGCCGAAAGATTCGACACTTTGAGAACAAGTTTGCTATGGAAACACTCATCTGTGAACAGTAATGAGGAGCAGTACTGTTACAGGAGACTTCAAAAGTACAGTATGACCCCACCCTTTGTATTGTGTGCAGTGATTATTTTTTAAAATCTTCTTTTATGTAAGTAGTGGACAGGGCTTCCTTGCTGAACACCTTCCATACTTCTCATCTCATGATACATGTAAAATCAATATGTTTTAGTTTTCTCCTTATTTTCAGGTGTGGTGTTCTTCTTATATTTGAATAGCAATTGTATAAAGACTTAGTTAGTAGTGCATTTCATGTGAATCTCAAATAATAGGAAGAAGAAGAAGTCTTTGAAATATCCACCAGTTTTTAAATAAGTAAAATTGAAAAAAATTATTAATGTACAAATGGACTGCAAAAGCTACTTCTAACTGTAATATTACCTGCTATATAGTTTGTTACAGCATATAGACAAACCTGTATTTGACTCTCCTAACCAAGTGCAATTTGTTTTGTTTTTAAAATATTGTCATATTTACCTTTTTTGAGATTGATTTCTGACTTGATGTTTTAAAATGGCAAGTGTTTGCTGTAACAATCTTTTAGAGAATTAAGAAGTAACTTATGTTACTAACTTGTATATAATCCATGTATGTGCAATGGAAAATAAAACTTATAAACCTGTTTGTCTAAAAGTCTTGTGTTTTCTTCTGCTAGTACTGGACTGTTTTTAAGAAGGGGGGACCACAGTTAAAATTAATGCATTTTACTTGAAGTGCTGTTTCTAAAGATAGAATAGGTGGCTGAGAAATTAAATTTGAGCAGAGAAGCATGCTTTCCTGTCCCTTTTCAATTAAAGCAAATACTGTGCTGCTTGCTGAAATTCTGGATGTGTATACAATCTACTTTGGAGACCCAAAGCTGATCTAACATGTTGTTAATGCCTGAAATCCCTATCCTGAATAATTGTCAAATGGTGGGCATCATCCAACATGTGCCTTGAGTCAAGGCTGACCCAGCTCAGAGCCAGGAGTGCTCAGTACCTGCGGGACTTTGCCATTCCCTTTGTTCCCCATCGTGGTGTTCCTGCCAGCCCATGCCACTGAGCTTTGCCTGGTAATCTGGGGCCTGCTCAAACATCACCAATACCATTCTGTATCGTGCCATTTACACTTTAAACTGCTATTCTTAGAGCAAGATGGATTTCATTGTTTTCTAATACAATTTGGATCCTTGTAATGCCAACTTTTTAAGGGGAGAATGTAGAATAAGATGTAGAAGACGAATAAGATGTGCTTGCTGTTTTGGAGCTGTTTGCAAGAAAAAATACAGAACAGAAAAAAGGAGTAACATTGAAAAAACAAGGCTCAAAAAGCTCCCCTTGAGAGCTTCCATGACATGGAAACTGACTTGTCTGCTGGCCAAATTTTGAGCATTGATTCATCAGAAAAGTAGGAATATAGAATAATTACATATTTGAAAAAAAATAAAAAAAACAACGAAAAACTGTTTAAACTTCTTTTTAAATAATATACACCATATGTGTCCAAATAATTTGTCTTAGGTTAATTCAGTCAAGAGACTTTATACTAATCTTATTTTTCATCTTTGAAAAGATCTTTTCTTCATACAGTGGGAGGATGCTTACTGTTTTTGGAGCTTTTGTAAACATGCTATGATCCAGCTTCCTAGTATTGTGAGTGTTTGGACTGAGATAAAATAATTTGTTTTAAAGGAAGTTTCCTAAATACACAATACTTTTTTTTTTTCTTCATCTGCATGTGGCTTAATTTACAGATTGGTCCTGGTGTAAGTGCATTATATGTAAAATGATAAGTATAACTGCTGTATTCCAAAGCTGGACTTTTAAAATCCATTTTTGGTGGTGCATGGCAATCATGAACATCAAATAAGGCCTCACATGCATAGAGGCTAGATGTTAATGTATAAATTATATTTACATAGCTGCACTTCAGTTTATGTGCAAGCAAACTGGAAAACCTGCTGGGAAAACTTTAGCTACAGACATTCAGGATGTTGCAATTGTGTGCTTGCAACAAAGGTCAAGTTTATGTCAGTACGAGGTTGCTGGTGTGTTCTTTGGAGCCCTGTATGACGCAAGATTCACGCTGAAGTACTTTTAAGGATGTTTCCTACCTTTTCAGGAGCATTCTGTTCCCATTTCCCCTAAGTTAAACATGAAATTTGTTAATTAGTAAGCAAGCTTTGTCTGGTCTTTAACCAGTCTTCAAAATAAAACTGAGTTGCCAAACCTGGTGATCTGTGGTGTGCCCTTTAACGGAGACACCAGCAAATGAGGCTGCTGAAGGGGTGATGGAGCAGGGGAAAAATGGATGAGTGTGGGGAAGGTGCACTGAGGAAAACTCCCAGCATGTGCTCATGCCAGGCAGTTTGTGTAGGAAGACAACCTAAAGCACCCAGAGTGCAGCGAAAGCTCATGTTGGAACTTCTGCCCTCTTAGACCAAGTTGATAAAGCATGAGACACAAATCCATGGAAAGAGAGAGCTCTTGGAGATGCTTGGGTTTTTTTCCTTTTTAAATAATAAAAGTATAACAAATACAAGTATAATAATAGTTAAGAGTCTAATAAACAAAGATAGTTGTGCTGCACCACATTTCTAGCCCAGTGAATTCCAGAAAAGGGTTAGTGTAAAAATGACCTCATTGGACAATTATCTTTGCAAATAGTTTTAAAACTCCTCATAAAAACCAAAATCAGTCCTAATGCTGAGACATACTTTATTACTGAAGCAGCAAAATCAATATCCTGTGCCACCATGTTCAGTTGGTGGAGGGGGCTGTGTTGCTCTCTCATAGGTTCCAAAGAGCCCCTGATGTTCAGCTGGTCTTTGCAGCTTTAGTAAAGTTGTTGTGACCAGTCAATGTGATCAAAGTAATCTGGGGCTGCAAAGCACAATAAAAATCAATGTGATCGAAGTAATCTGGGCTTGCAAAGCACAATAAAAGCTCCAAGGCCTCTCTCCTCCAGCTAATGTCTTGCAGCTTTAGTAAAGAGGCACAGGGCAAGTTTTGGCATGAAGAAAATCCTTTGGGCCAGCAAGACTGAAAATACAAGAGTTTGGTTACCTGATGCCTGTCGAGGTGCGTACGTGCGTTTGTTCATATGGGCTGGGTGGGAGGGTGGAGATCTGACACACCAGTGTTAGCAAAAGCTTGTGGTTTAGAGACATCAGCAGAGCTGCGCTCTCACTGACATTGCTTGTTCCCGTGGTAGGAGGAGATTTTATTGCTACAGAGGAAGCAACATAGAAGAGCCTGTAGCACTGTTGTCACACCAGGAGTTTTTCTGGAATGCTGTACGTAAATGTTTTCACCTAATTAGGGTATTTCACTGCCATGGATTAGTAAAGAATGTCTTTCTCATAGCAAAAAGAAAGAAACAAGATCACAGGTTGGTTTAATTCAGAGAAATGCCTAAGCTCAGTCACTACAGGCCACGGTTGCTAATTTTCAATTGGTTTTCAGGTTGTTGGTTAAGATTAATTTGATTCCTAAGAACTGCTTCCAGGAGAGTGCATTCTGCTTCTTGTGGGCTTAGGAAATCTTGGAAGAGGAGGCATGGGAAACATCCTCCCTGGGGAGATGGCCAGCAGCAGGACAGGGTGTTGCCTGTGGCAGAGTGCACTTTCTCGTGTGGTGAGAGGAGGCGGAACTTGGGACTGAGAAGGATGGGGAAGGGAGGGAGTGCAGTGGGGTCCTTAATGAGGCCGTGAGCAGCAAGAGGGCTGTGGTTTGCTTGCTACTCTTTATTTCATTCCCAGTTGGCAGCAGCAGCTGGAATGAACTGCCCTGCAGAGGGGAAGCAGGATGCCCTCACTGCACCCTCCCAGGGCAGGATGTACCCAGGGCTTGAAGCGCTCTGCCTGCTGAGGACACGGGGTGGTATCTGTGTGACAAAGCACAGGGTGTGATGCAGCTGTGCATGCAAGGGCATGATCTATACTGATATCCAGGAACCTTCGTAAGCAAGGAAAGCCATTCCAGGAATGATCATTTTTGTCTGATGTAATTGCTCTGTCACTAGGGCTTAATCTGACAAATTGCATCAGTCAGGGATTTTACTTTTTAGTACCCTGGTTCTCAGCACTAGTGCAAATCTGTTAAAATAGACACAGCTCTGAGAGCCATTCTCACAGAGAATAAGACATGGGGAAGGTCCGTATAAGTAGTTAACATTCTTCTATGCATAAATAAATATAACTGAGTAAAACCAGAAAAAGGTGACACTGAAGTCTAAAAGCTTTGATCAATGTTAGAAGTGGCAACATCTGACAGATACCTCCGATCTTAAAGAGAAACAATGATGTTTGTTAGATGTTTGTCATGGTCCCTAAGGATTTCACATCACTGTAGAAATATTAACTTACAGAAATGGTTTTTATTCTTCATATCTCAAGCTGTGTATTTGTGTAGGAAACAATGACATAGAGCTCTGTCCCCTCCCTGGTTAATTCTGCCTGTTACATGCAGGAAGATGGGTGTGATACATGCAGACATCTTTATAATCTCTGAGTTTCACAGCCTATGGGCTTTATTCAGAAGAAATTCTGCCAATATTTAGTATTTGGACTAATATCCAGAAGCTCTCAATTTAGTGGGTTTTTAAATGCATATGTTTTGGTCATGCAACTTCAGAAAACTGATTTTACTATAATTGAAATAATGGCTTTTATTCCCACTGGCAATTACCATGAAACTACAGCAACAGTTTTAAGTGAAAAAAATTAGGATAATAAAATTACTTAAGGTTGTGTAGCAGCTGGAAACAATGAGCCAGGACTGCCTAACTGGACAATGTTTCACATATGTCCATGACCTATACTCTAAAAGCAGTTGTAGCAAGATGTTTAGAATAAAGATTTTGACAGGTCAGATGCAAAAATTATCATTAATACTTTATCTGACATTGCAGTGTTTCCTTTGCTGCTTTTTTTTTTTAATTTTTTTTTTTTTGCCCAGTAGCAGCTAATTTTTTCTTTCCTTTGTAATTTTACTGAAAAGCCTAAAGGCTTCATTTAGAAGATGCTTTAGAATACAGGATTAAAACATTCAAACCAGTACAAAGAAGAAAAAAAATGAAGCAACTTAAATATGATTTTACACAAGGATGTGCCTTTCTTTGGAAGTACATAGATTTAACTCTTCTTACTGCAGTTTAGATGTAGTTACTATATCCAAGGCTTTGGGATGGATTATTAAAGGTTATTGTTGCTTGATTCATCTGCTGCCCTCCCTTTGTCTCCCTCCAGCTGTAACTTGAAGCATTCTGATATCATATTTTGGTTTTATCTGTTTATGGAGGGAAGCCCTAAGAGCCTTGCTTGATGAAGTGCATAAAATTTGACTTGAGAAGGTGCACCAGCAATTTAAAAAAACAATTAGTATTTACACTGAGGCTGGTTTGTGAACTCTTTAGAAGAAGCAATGCACAGAGGGCCATGAGACAAATGTTTTGCTTGCCATCTGGCCAATGCAGGGCCTGGCTCTGACAGCATGTTAAAGCAGCTGTGAGGGGAGCGACCCAGGAGGGTGTGTTTCCTTCTTTCTGACAGCTGCCGTGGCCTTCACTGGTTGTGAGCGAGTTTTCTGAGATGCCTTGCTCTCATTTTAAATTCTTTTGTGCTCTTAAAGCCAGTTGTGAGGAGAAGGCCATGGACTCAGCTGTGGTTTAGGGGTTCAGCTTACTTTTGCAAGCTGGTCTACTTGTCTGTGGTTCAATGGCTGACAACAGTCCTAAACCCCAAACCTTCCACAGCATCCGGTACCATTTGAATACAAGAAGTATTTGAAGTATTTAAATGTGCTTAGAAGCAGGGTGAAGTTACCGCCACAGTTTTGCTAGAATCATAATCAGGAATGTCCAAATCCCACTACAGTCTACAACTCAAACATTTAATTTGGAGTTTATGTACTTTGATTTGTTCTGTATTCACTTTCTTGTAATTGGTTTAACTGTAATTATAAAGCAGAAAGCCAGACACTGTTTTCCTAAGTTAATGAATAAAAAGGAAAACCTGAAAAAAATTACCAGAATGTATGAATGTAAAAATACTAGTGAATTTTAATTGTGTAACATATTAATGCTCATGCTGATTCTTGTTTGGGTTTTCCTTAAATCCAGAGTTTTGACAGCAGTATCGCTAAAACTAATTGCTTAACAGGTGAATGACAGATACGTGCAGGTAGTAAGAATCCTTACATACTTTTCTAAGCAGTTGTCATCATGTAAGTCTGAAAATAAAAGTGCTTGTTTGCAGCAGAGATTGGCCTTCTAAATGTGAGTATGCAATTGCAGACAACAAAGTAGATTTTTATGGTCTTTGAATCAGGGCACTGGTGATTTGAATCTCATTGACTTAACATCCAGGAAGTGTCCACAGCCTGAAATTCTTATATAAAGTGTAATTTTACCGCACTGTGTTAAAAGTAACACTTCAGTTAGGACTTAGATGAATGTCAGATTGAGGGGTCACTGAATCACTGAATCATTTAGGTTGGAGAAGACCTCTGAGACATCAACTCCAACCTTTGACTGGTCACCCACCACCTTGTCAACCAGACCGTGGCACCAAATGCCGTCATGTCTAGCTGTTTCTTGAACACTTCCTGGGATGGTGACTTCACTGGTGCCCACAGGGCAGCCCATTCCAATGTTTAACAACCCTTTCCACGGTGAAATTCCTCTTGATGTCCAACTTAAACCTCCCCTGGTGCAGTATGAGGCCATGTCCTCTTGTCCTGTCACCTATTACCTGGGAGAAGACACCAACCCTTCCCTCACTACAGCCTTTGCTCAGGCAGCTGTAGAGAGCAGTAAGGTCTCCCAAGCCTCCTTTTCCCAGGTTAAACACTCCCAGCTCCCTCAGCCTCTTCTCATAGGACCTGTGCTCCAGACCCTTCCTCAGCTCTCTGCCCTTCTTTGGACTTTCTTGTGGTGATGAGCTGAGACGTAGCTTCCACCAGTGCTGATTACAAGAGGACAATCCCTGCCCTGGTCCTGCTGGCCACACTACTGCTGATACAGGCCAGGGTGCCACTGGCCTTCTTGGCCACCTGGGCATATTCTGGCTCATGTTCAGCTGCTGTTGACCAGCACCTCCAGGCCCTTTTCCCCTGGGTCACCTTGAGCCACTCTGCCTGTAGCGCTGCCCGGGGTTGTTGTGGCCAAAGCGCAGGACCCGGCACTCGGTCCGGCGGAACCAGCGTCCCTAAAAGATCCGCAATTCCTGCCCTGCCGTGCACCTGCAGAGTTATTCCGCATACCTATTCTTATACACAGGTTTGCGTTTCTTCCCATCTCACAGAAAATATGTGCCTGCTGCCGGGACTTGCTGAGCACCTGGAGTGCCAGGCACGGCGGGGCTGTCGTTCCTGTTGTTGGCCGAGGGCCCCGTGCGGCTCTGCGAGGCCGGCCCGCGGTGCCGGCTGTGCGCGGCCGCGCCGCCTCCGCCGCTCGGGCCCGCCC
>VXBU01001338.1:318931-447119 GCA_013400315.1 Bombycilla garrulus
GGGCGGGGGTCCGGGCTGTGCGGCGGTGTCACCCCGCGGGTGGTGTGGGTGCCGTGGGGGCCCCGCCGTCCGGTGTCCCCGCTGGCGATGTGTGATGTTTTTCCTAGGCTCGAGGTCGGCGAAGCGGACTTCGTCGCGCTCTGTGATGCGCTGAAGGTGTCGGAGAGCGTGAGGGAGAAAGCGTGGAAGACGTACGAGAGCTTGTCGGCGGCGGATGGAGCTCTGGTGAGTAGCTGGTGCCCGTAGTATCTCTCGGCGGTAGTGCCTGTCCTGTGCCCCGGCTCAGATACTGAGCCCGAACTTCGCTGCGACGGCGGCCGAGGTCCCACAACCAAAGCTCACGTAGTGTGACTTACCTTTTTCCAAGTGAAGGAAATGTTTCCTTCATTTGGGAAGATGTTGCTATATTCACGTCTATGTAAACTAGCTTCTGTAGGTTGCCCTTTTTTGTTAATCTTTTGTGATAAAGGTGTGTGTTCAGGAGTCCTTTTAGATTACTAACAAGTGACACTAGAAAACAGCACCATGCGATCAGCTAACTCTTTGAACTGCAAGATATTTCAAGTATGTCTTAGTCAGCTTTATACAGGTAGTCTTATTGTGTGTTTCTCTGTATTTTTTTCCCTTGGGCATCCTTTATGAAGCTGCAGAGAGGGTATGAAGATGACTATTGCAGAGAGAGGAATGGGGTTTTTTTTTTCTATTGCATAATGTTAACCTGCGCTTATCATTGAGGCATTTCCGTTCAAAATTAGTCACTGGGCATGTGTAAACAGATTAATAAAGTGTTAGGCCCTTTCTTGATTTTTGCTTTTCCTTTTCCTCAGTTTTGACTGCTGTGTCAACAAGCTGTCTCAGAGAACAGCTAAATCATGGCAGAAGCTTTGTTAGAGAGTCCAGATGCAGTTTTGTAATACCTGTCTGGAGTATTATTCCCAGTGTGTGGCCTTGCATTGATGTACATGTTCTGACTATTGCTTACCCTTCTGCAACTTGAGCTGACCTGCCACAGCTATGCTGTCACTACTAATAGTTTGTTATATGTGTTTTTTAAACTACAGTTTGGCTATACCAGGTCTTGATGCATTCACATCACGGAGTAGTAATAGCGTGGAAGGGAGACTGCGCTCTTTCAGTAACCAATACAATTTCTGGTCATGGATGTTCACGGGAAGCATTTCCCTAAAAGCATAGTTGAGTTCCCCTATAAGAACGAAAACAGGAGGAGTCAGTTCCCTTGACTGAAAAGAAACAAGGCAGGTTTCAGTATAATCCTGCAAATTTTATTTACAGGTAAAGTTTTGTTTTCACTGATCATTACTTAGCAGTGGCCAAATAAGATACATAGTGTTTGATGCCTTTCAGCATCTGAAGATTGCTTCCTTTACCTGTTCAGAACCAGACCTTCATTATGATATATAGCTAATATCTGTTGTCTTGCAATTAAAACTGATTGCTGAGAGCCTTTCAATGTACAGGGGAAAAAAAAAATCTGTATTATATTGTGTTTCAATCCAAGGCCTTTTCCTCAAGCTTACAGATGTACCTGCAGGGTGTTGGAATGAGTAAGCTGTCCAGTGTGTGCCTCCATGGGGACTTGGAAGGCACTGGGGTTGCTACTTCTAGCTGAGAGAAGGCTATGAAGTCAAGAAAATTAACAGCCTGGTTAATTGCTGCTTCTTTTCCCCAGTCAAGCTCTTATGGTGAGCCTGGCTTCTCAGGATGACTCTGTAGTTCAAGTTGCAGTGGTTCAGGAGGAAGCTGCTCTTTTCTTCCCTCTGGTAAAGGTATTATGTTGGAAGGGCTGTCCCAGGGTTTGTCCTGCAAGCAGCCAGCTGCATGTGTTTTAATCAGTGAGGTTCAGTAGTAACCTGTTCAATTCTGAACTGGAGCAGAAGCTGTGTAGAAGCTTTCTGTTCTCAAGCAAAAAGTTAAACAGCAGGCCACCAGCTGGGACAAATACTTACCAGAACACTTCTGTTTAGCAGTGTAGTTGGTTTGACTTGAGGAAGCTTAAATCATAAGGCTGCTGATGGAAATAGAGGTAGCATTTAAGAATCCCCCTCTCAAGCCATTTACAAAGTACAGAGATCTGAAACCTTGTCTTTCTTAGCTCACTGGCCTTGTTTTTTGTGGTTGATATTAGAGTTGTGCCTGCCAAATCTCTGAGGGTGTGAAGAGCACTTGTAGTGGTAACTAGGAAGCGCATGGCCCAGACTTTAGGCACTGTGGTAACTGGCAGATACTCAGGGTGCAGATGTGTGTTTGGATGTAGTCTGAACATCTGCTTTATCCTTGCTCAGTGAATATTTAGTGACTTGAAATGAAAACATCTTGTAGTACTGTCCTTTTGGAGTCACTTAGGGTGCATGTGCAGAGTCTCTGCAAACCAGGTACATGTGGCTTAAAAGTATAAAGCAATTCTTTTTGGCAGGCATGTACACAAAACTTGCTAGAATGTAGTGACCTAGCAGCCTTAATATGCACTGTGTTCAGTGAGACATTTTACTGGCCAGGCAGACATCAGCCAGGGGGAGAGAACTTGTTATCTGCTGCTCCCTGGATTGAATGCCAGTGCCCACTGGAGCCATTGCTTTTTTTCCTTCAGGATGTCACACCTTTCCACACTGACGTTTTTTCTTTTGAGCATTTGAGCTACTAGTGATGATGCTGTGAAGTTTCAGCTTTCTTATCTTGCACTTTCTATCTGTGCGCTGTAGTTTTCCTTGCAGTGCTCTCCAGTTATCTGTTTCTGCAGTGTGTGAGTCAAGGATATACAGCAGCACCCTATTGCAGCTGGGCTGTGAGTCCTTGAAACAGCTGAAACTCTTTGAGAGGTGTGGAGGAGGAGAAAGGTGGCAAGAGAGAGATGGTAACACAACTTTTCTGGAAAATGTGGCTGACCTGTAGTTTTAAAAACCAAATCTGTGGAGAGGGATTGTTCAAAAGCACTGCAGCTGTCTGTTAAATGTGGTGATGTTTTCCTTCACAGTGGGAGAACATTAAAGCTTTCCTCTGTGACAGCTGAGTTTAATGACATTCTTCTGCAATAAAATGGTAGCTCAAAATCTCTTAGAACCCCAAATGCTGAATCAGCACGCTTGGTGTGTGGGGTGAAGGGAGGTGTCTGATGTGTAATCAGAAAAATGTTTCTTTTAAAATTCTTTTGATATCTGGTGAACACAGACTTATTGTGGACATGGAAGTGTTTATCTAAACAAGAGCTTTTCATTGGTGTCAAACAAATATCTTTGTTCTCTCTATAATTTCTTTTCCAAGCCAAGCTACTTAGGTAAACAGAATCTTTTAGAGTGGTAGTTTTTATAGTCTTAGTTTCAAAACTTTTACACACTGATTATTGTTGGCTTAACATTGGCTCTGATGCTTGCTTGTCTTGTACTCTTAATTTTTTGTAACTCTCCTGAAATCTGTATTATGAACCAATAGTGCTTTTAAATTCTAGATGGAATGAATAGATTTAATGGAATTACTGATGTACTTTGATGAGCAGCATGTGAGTGTTGGTGTAAGGGATATTAGAAGTAGTCCAGGAAGCCATATTAATACTGTTGTGAAAAAGCTCTGGGCATTTGTTATGTTCTGCTACTGTTTGTTGTGGTAGAGAACAACAAAATGAGAATCTGAAGTAGAATATGGGGTGATGCAAGCAGGAAAAAAAAGCTTGAGCGAAATGTTGCTGAATATATTGGAAAGAACCCGTGTGAGGAACAGATGATATGGTGACTAAATTGGAACCAAACTTCTCCAAAGAAAAATTGAAGTGGTTTAGGAAATTGATAGAATTTGGAGCCTGCCAAGGACCTTAAGGGTCTGGTATGCTTCGAGCTCATCGGCTTACTTGGCTGTAATATGTGGTGCGTGGGTAGGAGCTCCATTTTTTTTGTTGGCTGTTCATAGCACTGTGTGGGAAATGTGGCTCGCTGTTCTCCTGCTGCAGCTCAGCTGTTCAGACTCAGGAATTCCTGAGCCATTTTTATCAAGTATTTGTCGAACCCGCTATAAAAAAATTGTCATGGTGAAAGACCTGCAGCCTGCACACTTAAGTTTTCCTAGTTTAGCTTTATTTGCCCATATATTATTTCCCCCAAGTACTGTACTAATTTGTTTCTGTTATAATTCAAGCCAGTGGTGTAAAATTCTGTACCAGCCAATTCTGTACCCCATGAGAAATGTATTATTGCTGCTTTTTCTTTTCCCTCAGAAAGTCTCTAGCATATGAAGACGTTTTAGGCATTTTTTCTTGTCTCTAATTACTTATCTTACATCCTGAAGTTCTCCCCAGTTGGTGACTTACACTGGTATGCAGATGCTGCTGCAGAGCACTTGATTTGTGCAGGAGTTTAACTGCTTTCTTAGTGAAGAATATGTACGAGGTAAATTGTAGCTTAAGTGGAGGAATGAAATAAAGACAACTTAAATATGGAAGGTTGGTCTGTATAGACCAAAGAGTTCATGTTCAGCAGGCCAAGTGTCCCTAATCCATACAATTTCACATCTAAATTGAATCAGTTCCTTTTGGCTGTGGTTTCTTATTAAAAAGAGAGTATTTTAATTGGTAAGCCATCTCATCCTCGTGTTAAAAGACAGAGAGGTCTCTTGCTTTTGGCAAAAGCATGAAACACATATGAGCTAATAAAGTATTTTCTGTCTAGACTTTGTCTCTAATTTATAGAACTGCGACTGAACTGAACTGAATCCATTGAAGCTTTGGATGGATGAGAAAAATTACAGATATTTTAGGATCCTCTGTTATTAAAAAAAGAAGAGGTACTGAAAGTCCCAAAACAAACAAATCATCACCATGGCCTCTTGCTGATGATATTCAGTATCTTAGCAGCAGATGCATTGCTTGTATGTGCCCTTGCACTTTAAAAGCTGCGGCAACTGGTATAGAGTTTCTTTTTTTACTCATCTTCTGGATATCCTGGGGAGAGATTAATGACCCCTCCAGTCTTGCTACATGCAAAAGTGTAATGGGATTTTTTTGCATATCAGATTAACTATTTTCACAAGTTCAATACTTTCCATTGGCTTCCTTACTTTTATCTAGTATTATATTTGAATTTGATCTCATCTGTTGAGAACTAATAATAGTCTTCCATCCCAGACAATGGTCAATAGAAAATTTAAAACTGGTGTTGCTGAAAATGGAGTATCTGTCTTTCCACAAAACTTCTTAGATGTAGACAAGGGTTATAATGATCACAGTTTTTTGTTGTTTGTTTGTTTGTTTGTTTTCCCCCGGGATATTTTTCCTGAAGTTTTTTATTCTGAACAGTTTTCTACTGAGAGCTTCTTGAGTATATTCTCCAGTCAGCTTTCACCAACTGTAATCATAAACATGTAAAGTAGGAATGGTTTGGGTTGGAAGGAACCTTTAAAGGTCATCTCATTCCAACCCTCCTGCCATGGGCAGGGACACCTTCCACTAGACCAGGTGGCTCAGGGCCCCATCCAGCCTGGCCTTGAACACTGCCAGGGATGGGGCATCCACAGCTTCTCTGAGCAGCCTGTGTTGGTGTCTCACCACCCTCACAGTAAACAATTTCTTTCTAATACCTGATCTAAACCTGCTCTCTTTCAGTTTGAAGCCATTCAAGTGTTATCCTTTCACTACATGACCTTGTAAAAAGTCCCTCTCCAGCTCTCTCATCGCTCCCTTTGGGGACTGGAAGATGCTGTAAGATCTCCCTGAAGCCTCTTCTCCAGACTGAACAGCCCCAACTCTCTCCAGCCTCCTGATCATCTCTGTAGCCTCCTTTGCACTCTTGCTAACAAATGTCTTGTACCATCAAGCTAATTCTCTGTATTTATTGGAATGTAGTAACTGAGATTTTATTTTAGTAAGCAAAGTTCCACATCTTCCTCTTCAAAAATCAGGTGCTTGGTATTTACAGTGAGACATCCTATATCCCATTTGATTCAAGTATCCATCTGTGTTTGCTTGTTTCTCATGTACATTTCCCTTGACCTTCTTTTACACAACATGATTTGAAGTTTCTATTCCTGGATCACTTTTGTAGTCTGTCATCAAAATTGTCATCAGTGTTGGCAGAAGAGTAAACATCTCTAACTGTATGCTAGAGCTGAGACTTCCTGTGACCATCTCCTCCTTGGGGCTAGTTTAGCACTGCAGAACCTCTGGAGGCAGAGAACACAAGTTATTTCTGTTAGTGCCTTTAACACCATTCAGTTGCATCTGGAAAGAAGAGAGGCAGGAATCCCATTTTACAATAGTTAGGTGTTGGATGAGCGTTTCAAGCCAATGACTCCACCCAGGTTGTTTTCACTAGATTTAAATAAACTAGTCATCTGGTAAAAATCAGATCGAATAAAAGTAATGGTAAGTCCAGAATGAGAAATACTTTGAAAGATTTTGCCAGGGTTTTAGATATTTTCCTACAGAAAACTTTATTGATTCAACAGAACTGACCTATGTTGCCCAAAGTTATAGCATTGGTTCCTTGGAATCCTAAATAAAAGATTATAAAAAGAGAAAGAAATGCATGTAGACTACAAGGTGTTAAATAATCTTAGGGCTAGTGGTTGGTAGCTAATTCATGATGAGTTGAATTAAGGTCACTGGAAGTCATCTTACTGAAACTGAAGCGCAGCTAAGGGCAGATGTTGAGCTGTTGTCCTGCCCATTTTCTGTATGATGCTGTATCAACA
Source organism: Bombycilla garrulus (assembly GCA_013400315.1). NCBI lineage: Eukaryota > Metazoa > Chordata > Aves > Passeriformes > Bombycillidae > Bombycilla > Bombycilla garrulus. The sequence goes on from VXBU01001338.1 coordinate 325,625, forward strand.
AAGATCTTGAGTTAGACTGGTGAAGAAGAAAACCCTCAGAAATTAATTTCTGGCTATGAAAGTGTCATAATTTAATTCCCATGCATTCAGGTCCATCTGAGATGAATCATCTGCTTTGGCTGTAAACAAAGCAAAATAGTTGGGAGGAGTGATGCTGCTGTGTTTTTTGTTCAGCAGTCAACTTTAACTCATTTGTATAGGAGAGAAGTGAACCTGGGGAGGGATGGGGTATGAAGAGGAGAGTACTTACGAGTGTGACTTGCCTGGAAGGCATCTCCTCACCTCTTCTCCCCTTCTCCTGCTCCATGATGTTTATATTTGTTCTGGTTTCAGCTGGAATAAAGCTCATTTTGTTCCCAGTAGCTGGTGTAGTGCTGTGTTTTGGATTTAGTATGAGAATGCTGACAGTGCTGGTGTTTTAGTTGTTGCTAAGTAGTACTTGCCCTAAGTCAAGGGCTTTCCAGGTTCCCATGCTCTGCCAGTGGGCTTGCACACAAAGATTTGGAGGGAGCATGGCCAGGACAGGAATGCTGAACTGACCAAAGGGGTATTCCATACCACAGAATGTCATGGCCACTTATATAAATTGCTGGAGTTTTGCTGGGAGTTGCTGATTGCTGCTCAGGGATGGGCAGGACATTGGTCAGTGTGTGGTGAATAAATATATTGAGCATCACTTGTTTCTCTTGGGTTTTGTGCCTCTCTCTATCTTTCATTTCCATTGCAATTATTATTAATGTTGTTATTATTGCTGCATTTTATTTTGTTCTAGTTATTAAACTGTGCTTTTCTCAAGCTGTGATAGTTGGTTTCTGCCATTCCTCCCCAATGCAGGGATGAGAAGTGAGCAAGCAGCTGTGTGGTACTTAGTTGCTAGTTGAGGTTAAAGCAGGACAATATTTGTGGATTAAAATCACTGGAATCTTCATGCATGGGTACAGAAAATACCTTATTTTCTGAGAAGACTGCAGTTTACCTGTTTCTTTGGTTGTTTTAACCAGCAGTAGCTGGTGGGATAGTCCCAGTCTGGTGTTCTTTCATGTTTTTCTCTCCTTCCTCTCTCAGCTATGTTGTAAGGCAGGCATGCTCAAGTACTGCTCACTTTTTCGCTGCTACTAGAAAAAAACAAAAACAAAACCCCAAAAACTAAACCCATAATCTATTTATCTTGGGTAGTGTGCAATTTTTCTTGTTAGGCTAGCAGTCATCCAACATCTTGTGTTGAGGAGAAGATGTCCAAAGCATCCTGTACCATAGTCCTGATACTGGAGTTTGGCTCATTGTAATGGTTTGAATCTCATGGATTGCTAGGCTGCCTCTGAGACTCTGCCTTCTTGTTTAATGGCAGAAACAAATGAGTTGTTACCCCTAACCATACTGGACAAGGAGTTTAAAGGTTGTTCTTGCAAAACCAGACCTCGCTCCTCTCAAATAAACCATTGCTGTGGCCTTCTAGCATTCAGCCTGCCAGAGTTGAGCTAGGCTGCCCAGGAAAGCTAGGCTTGTTTGGATAGGCAACAAACCAGGAACAATTTCACCGCTTGGCAGCACTCAGCCCTCCTGCCCTACAAGATGTTGTATTTACAGGACAACATCATGGTCTGAGTTTTCAGGAGCATGGAGTGAAAGGAACTTGTTTATTAAACAAGGTCAGCTGACTCCAGGAGCAGGGAGGGGTGTGCTCAATGTGAGTAGTCATCCTTCTTGGTAGTTCAGTAGCTAGCATTAACCTTCACAAATTTTTATATATCTTTATGTATCAACAAATGCATCTCAGTCTGTTAATAGCTTATTTCAGAATGATTTTCTCTTGTGCAAGGAGTCATGATTTGTAGGAACACTTAAATAGGAATGCAGGAAGAAAATAGTGACTTAAATAATTGTCAGTTACCACGTTGTTGAAGGTGGCTGTTAGTTTTGCATTGAAGCCTGTTCTATAACTCTTAAGAATTGCATAAGCCAGTGAAAGCTTTTTTTCTTTGGAGAAGGCCCACAGACAGTCTTCCCTGATGTATAAATATTGTCCCCAAGAAAGACACAGGAAAAAAAAAAAAAAAAAGTTGGCAGTATTAGTGAAATTGTATGGGCACAGTGTGTTACTGGTCGTGGTTACACTGCTGACTAAGCAAGGACATGAATGGATGCTGACAGTGCAAAGGATTTTGGAGCAGGTGTGAAAACCAGCATAAGATGGAGTCAGCTAGGTCTGGTGCTGTCTTACTGCCTTCGGGGAACATTTTCTGGAGTGAACAGGCCCCTGCAACTTGCTTTGGTGTTGTCTAGGTGAACTGATCAGGGAAAGGATAAAAAAGGAGGCCAGGAAATGAGCTAAAGCTAAGCAGTGTAGAAGAGCAGGAAGGCAGTGTTTCCATTCACTTGCTCCTGCTGCTCCATTTCACCTCTGTCCCCCAACAGATGTCATGTCTGACCTAGAGCCTACAGGGAGTGCATTCAGATCCTGCTCCTTTGCTGTGAGCCTGGGTGGTGTTGGAGTTTTATTTACAAGGATGCTGGATGTCCAAAAAGTATTTTACAAGTTTGCTGTTTTGGCCTGCACCCATGCCTAGTTCTGTCTTCAAGATAGCTTTGTTCCCAAAACTTAGGATATACCTGGTTAAGGGTTTTTTTTCCATGCTTCTAAAAGTCATTGTTCTTCAGGGGTTTTCCACTTAGTTACTGTTTTGGTGGAAGGATATTGGAATCTTAAGTGATGCCTGTCTGGCTCCAAGTGAGTGGCTTGTGGATCTTCATCAGGAGTTCTATTCCATGTGGATGCCATGTCTGTCATTGTGGGTTGGCTTCTTTTGATGAAGGATGACTGGTTATAACTTGCACCTTCTAAATAGCAGAAGGCAGACCTTTTATGTAGATGTATGCAGGAAAATGGCTGGAAGTGCTTGTTACTGTCCCACTTTACTAAGCAGAGATGGGTTTGTGGTTCAGCAGTGAGGAGTGGTTGACATAGCTGTACTCACTTATGAGTGTTTATTGCCTGTCATTGTAAAGATTTCAATTATGTTTTTATGGCTTGGCTTCTTATTCCTTAACTTTCAGTGTTTTATTATGGTCAAATATGGTAATTTAGGGAAAAAAAAGAGTCATGACTTCTGCTATGCATAAACATTCCATGGAACCAAACCTTGCATTTTGAAGCTTTGCTGAATTGTATGGGTAAAATTGATTTTGTACTGTAGGAATAAGAGTTAAAATGCTTGGTGTTTTACCTGTATTGTAAAACCTGGAATGGTTTTCTGTTATCAAATAATTGGCTGTCATAGTCAGATGTTTGTTTGAGGATGTTTGTTTAATCCTTTCTAATCATGTTTGGATAAATTATTGCCTTCCATGCATTACCCATTTTTATTGATGAATAAAAACTCTTTCCTCTCTTTTTTTCCTCCAAAAAGCCTTGTAACAAAAAGAAAAAGGAAACATGGGGAGTATGTATCTTTATTGTAGCAATTGATCTGGATGAAGTGACATTTACTTTCACTGAGCTTTTGAAAAGTATAAACATAAGGTAAGTGAGTTTAAGTATGTGAATTTAGATTTCTAGAATTGTCAACATTTTTATGAAGAGAATGTTTTTAAAGCATAGTGAATCTTTGTATGTATCAGACTAGTTGGTTTTACAATGAAGGTTACTTATGGAAATTCTGAATGTAAGCTAGAAGTCTTGCTGTCATATTTTAGTTGAGGGAGCAGTGATTCTTGTTTGATTCATCTGTGGTTGGTTTTGGTTGTATCACTCACCTCATTCTTGTTCTTGCTCTCCCTAAAGTATTCATCTGTTTAAATTGGTGCAAATTGCACTTAAAATATTTCTTTCTTTCCCTCTGTGATGATTTTCCATAAAACCTTTTTTCCAGCATTAGGCTTAGGCTAAGTGAAGAAGTAGGGGGAAAAAATGTTACTCTTCAAACAGTTTACCTGCATGCTGCTCTTTTTCAAACATTTTAATGCCAGGCTAAACTTTGTACTTTCATGCACTCTTTTTGCATTGGGAGTGTTACTGTTACACTGTGTATTAATTAAGTTCATAAAACAAAAGTTAAGATTGTGGTGTCTGCTTTTAGGGTAAATTTATGTGGGAACAGCAGTCTTGTGTTAAATTCATCTAAGGAAAGAATTCCAGTGCCACCTGCCTGGGAACTATGCTGTGTGTGGAACGATTGCACAAGAGTGGAGCCTCTCAATGCTCTAGGGCAGGAGGCTAAGTCCTGACAATAACCTCAGGCTTGCGCCAGAATATCCTTTTCCTTGGAGTCATCTGTTATGGTCAGACTTCTCCATGCCCTCTTCTACCTTGCATCATCTCCCAGAGCAGGGTCAGGTTCAATGTTTTGCCTTTATCTCTTTAAGTGTTGACTGCCTTGGAAACCCAGGGCTGGAAGCCAATTGCGTTTGTGCAGCGACATTCAGCGTGTTCCACCCAACTTCCACAGACCAACCTGTGCTGAAAACTGAGAGACTTTTTCCTTAGGGTTTCAAACAGTAAGCTGTTACTCTGCTGATTGTGATGCAATTCTCAATTGCTTGTTAGCCCTGGGCTTTCTCTCAGCTATAAGGTCAAACTGGCAGAGATTTTTACCAGTCATTCTCTGGAGCCTTCAGATGTATTGAAAAGATCTTTCATTCCACGATAAGGGTTCTTAAATGAGCTTCTGACTGGTTTTGTATCTTGTATCTTTTATCTGACAAAGATCAAAAAGTCTCTCAGAACATTATATTCTGATAAAGGATCAAAATGTATTTGATACAGTTGAAATAGTTGAAAATATTTGATAGCTTTCTCCTCTTTAATTTTTAGCTCATTTTAACTATGTACATAACAAAATGCTTCCTTGATGGCCATAATATCACATGGATGAGTAGGTGGAACTCTGATCCCTTGTGTAGTAATATTTCCAAAGGGTGAAGATGTCCTGTTGAAAGACTAAATTTCTATAATTCGACACATTAATCTCAGTTTTCATTCCTAGGTCTTTCTTTAGTATGGCTGGAGCCAGGGTTCAGGCTCTTAGAGCAGTAGGAGTGTTTCTCAAGTAGAACAGGAGAGCTGAGAGGTGTGTGCTGGATATTTGTGGTGTTACCCGTAGCACAAGAACAAAGGCGTCTCTAGTTAGCAAATTCTGACTTCCAGAGATAATATCTGTGCTAGGCAAGAATATTTTCCTTCTGTAGTAGAGCCTGTATTGTGAGATACCTCTGCTGCCAGGTTGAAGAGTATTCCTACACCTGGAAAATGTAAAGGTGGGGCTGCAGGTAAACAAGCAACATTTCCAATGGCAAGGGTTCAGTCACTGGTAATAGCAGTAAGAACATGTTGGAGTCTAATGCAGTAAGACAGTGGGTTTTCATGGAGATGTTTTTATTTTCTCTTCTTTGAGAGCTATTTCAGAATACTTGTTTTCATGAGTTATGATAACGTGTCACTTTTTTTTTTTAGTGTATGCACATTTTTTCAGTTTCTGAAAGAGGTGGATGTTAACATGGATACTGTAAGCACTAAAGTTGATAGCACTGTATCAAGGCTGAAAAAGAAATACGATGTTTTATTTGCACTATACCACAAGTTTGAAAGGTAGTGTATGCTTATTTCATTTTGAAATTGATTTCTTTGTCTGTCAACATTTAAGTATTTGGATTTTCAAACTGTGTGTTATAGGAGCCCATTTAAACTGTGTGGGCTAATGTTTGCAGAACAGTGAAATTGAGCTGTTTACATGCATTAAATACACCTCTTACATTTTACTTCATAACTATCACAATGCTGTGTTAAACAACCCCCTTGTTGCAGTACAAACAGTAGTAAGAGTAGCATGACAAGTGATTACTATTCACTTTAAGCTTTTTACAGATATAAAGAGGATTGGTTTACTATCTAAATATTTTTTTTTTATTTAACATTTTGCCTTCCAAATCACAAAAGACTCTCAAATATCTCTTAAATAACCTCTGAAAGGGGTACTACATCACCCTTTGGTAGCTGGCTGAATGAAGGCATATGTGTCCTAGTTTGTTTTTGCATAAACTGATTTTTTTTCTTGAAATGGTCTGTACCTAGGATAACTGGGAAGCAAAGTTACACCACAAGGTTTGCAACAACACCGAAGAAATACTAAAGATTTTAAGATGCTCTTTTATGGCATGTTTTGTGCAGCTGCAGCACACTTTGCTGTGTTGTACAAAACACTGAGTAACAATATATGTACAAGTCTAGTCTTTCTGGAAGTAAGTAATTTTATTTTACCAGGTTAAAATTGTTTTACTGTCTAAGCTTTGACATAAATATGCAAACCACATTATTTCAGGCTTGGCAGGGCTATAGTTGATCTGTTGTTAATCTGTTCTTTGAGTCAGCTTTTTTTTTAAAGTTAGAAAACTATTTTGTGAATTTTTTAACTACATTTTTTATTTTTTAACTACATTGAAGTCAAAGATATTGCATAGTTTGCTTGCAGACGCATGTTCAAAAATAAGAATTTATTTTGATTTTCTAGGACTTGTGGCCTTATTTATGTGGAACAACCTAGTAGTGAGTAAGTTTGATTTTCCTGATTGTGTTTGTCTAGATAAGATGAAAATCATGATGGCATGTTATCTTTTAACCCTTCAGGACTGACCTTGTAGTATGCTGCATGTTTACTTTAGATTTAGTGTGGACTTTGAATTTCAGTGAGATTATGGGAGATGCAGAAATTATATGTATACATATATATATACACATACATATATAAATATAAAATATATATTATATATACATATATATCTCTTTATATCTCTATATATGTGATCTATACAGGTTATGTATATTATAGAAGTATATTTTAATAAAGATATAGAGTGTATATATATGTGTGTATGTATATATAAGTAGATATGTATCATATTGTATTTATATATATTTTTGTATATCAGTCCCTCCTCCATGAAACATTCCACCCAATGGCGTACGTCTCAGCATGGTGGAAGTGAACATTTGGATGGAGAGTGAGCTTCCTAATCACAGCAACAAATGAGTGCACGGAAAGATGCCTTAACAATTCCCAAACGAGCTTGAGTTCATGCTGTGGCTGGAGAGTAGGGCATTAGTCAAAGGCACCAGAGAAGACAGCTCAGAGCTGTCAGTGAATTGTCTACATTGACTTTCTTTCTCAAGGATAATACAGATATTTCCTGATTCTTGAATGGCTTTACAGGGACTTAAGTTTTTCAAACGTGCAGTCATAATTACAGAGGGAATGGAATGAGATTTTTAGTAAACTTTACTCTATGGGAAATGTTGCATGTTGTTAAATAGTTTCATAGACTGAAGCATGTTTTCAAATGTTGTAGTTTAAATTATTACAGAGCAATCAATGCAAAATATTTTTGTTTCCCTGCAGGATTTCTGCTGAACTCAGTTCTGTATTAGTCCTAAAAAATTACTGGATTACTTTTTTGCTGGCAAAAGGTGAGTTTTGGTTAAAACAGTGTAATTTTGATGAATATTTTTGAAGTGAGTTTGTTTACATGTCCAGCATGAGACTAGTATCCTTATTACAAATAAGTATTGTACAGACCCAGAATATTTTGATTGCCTGGCTTTGTAACTATTTAATAATATTTCTTTGTACACAGTTTGGCTGTTCTTCTCATTGATACACTTTCTGTATATAAACACATATCTTTAAACTTTCTAAAATGTCTACTTTTTTTTCTTGTACTTCAAAGGTTGCTATTCTGTACTTAAGTCTATTCTGAGGTGCTTTGTAGTCTGCCAGCATTTTAATAATGGATAATTACCTTTAAAAAATTGCATATTTTTTTAAAATAAGCTTATGTATATTATAAATATATATAACTTTATGAAACAAATTTAATAATAAGATATTATAGTAAGTCCTTGAAAGCATGTCCTGTGAATGCTACAGATTTTGAAAAGATTTAAGTTACAGTTAATGTTGAGTGATGAAACATTATTGTAATCCGTGGAGTTCCTGTGTCATTGTACTCCTACTAAAAGGAATGAATCATGTATCTCAAGTGCTGCTTACTGCAGGTGTGTGTTATCAGTGAAGCGTATGCATCTCTGATACCAAAATCAGATTTGGGTCAGCTGAGTTTTGTGGAGCTTTGTCACTAGAATTCTCCAAGCATAAGCGTAAAGCAAGAGTCACAAAACCTTTTTCAGCCTGGCTTTTCTTGAGAACAAAGAAAGCTAAAATTTACTAGAAAACAGTTGGTGCTTCAGAAGAGCCTGGGTGATGCTTGCTACTTCTGATAGGAAGTAAATACAAAAATTGCACATGTAAGCAGAGCACAGGTAGATCTGTAGCTGGTCAGAATCACTATCAACTTGCTAAATTTTTCATGGCAATGCATGCTGTCTTGAGATGGCCCTGTCAATCTTCTCTGCCATATGAGTCATAATTTGGGAAAAACTGGAATAATGCAGCTCTAAAAGTGCTCTTCATGCTATTATTTGTGTGACTTTTAAGTAATTTCATAAAAATTTGATGGGCTGAGCCTACAGTGTGATAGCATATTTAGAATTTCTCTTCACTGTATACTAGTGGTTCCTGCTTTCTGAATTTCAAAAAGCTTACATAAGACCACAAAAAAAAAATAAAAAAAAAAGAAAGCAGGGAGGAATTACACAGAAGTAGGAGGTTATTCCTTTACAGTAAAAAGAAAAAGAAATCAGGACTGAGCACTGGGGGCAGGATTTTGTACACTGTACAAATGCACAGTACAATACACAGTAATTTTATTTGTGTGTATGCTGTCTCTAAAGCCGTGAACTGAAGTGCCATGGTTTTAAAATCAATAGCCTTTAAAGAGCACTGGCTTCCTGTATGATACTTCCTGAACTCTAGTGGTAGTGTTTTACTGTATGGACTTCCAAATCTTTGTTTTGAAAAATTACTTCTAAAGTTAAGTCAAACATTCTGAAAAAAGTTTTCTTTACCCCTTTAAATATTTGCAGGTAAAGTGTTGCAAGTGGAAGATGACCTGGTGATTTCTTTCCAGTTGTTGCTGTGTGTCTTAGATTATTTTATCAAACTGTCACCTCCTGCTATGCTCAAGGAACCATACAGTAAGATTTTTTTTTTAATTGAAGTAGAAAGTAAATTTATTAAATTTCTATTAGCCATGCTAACAGTCATAATTAACATAATGAAACTTCTTAAGCTTATTAAATGCATTTTTTCTGTTTTAGTTAAATTTACATGATATTGAACTTGAATTCAATTACTTGAATGTGGCAGTATATTTAATGTAATATTTGCTATGTCCTTTCCCCATACTAGTTGTTTAGGGACCTGTTAAAACAGCAAGTTTAATTTGGTAAAAGAATTCAGGTTCTGGGTAGATTATAATTGAGAACTATTATTTAGGTTTGTCTTGAGTTACAAAACGGAGATGTGGTGGTATGACTCTTATTTTATTGATGTATAACAGGATGACAACAGCAGAAATGTACAAGACTGTACAGATATTTAAAACAAATACACAGTGGATAGTAGCTCAAAATAAAATAGTAGAGGTAAAATGTAGACAGCTTTGCTTTTATTACATCCTGTTTGCTATTTCAAGTGTCACTGTTTTAAGTAAAAATATAATGGGTCTTCTCCATAAAAATTTGTATTCAGCAATAAGTTTTTATCCATTAAGTTTTATACCTAAAACTTAAAAAAACCTCACTAAAAAGGTAGAGAAAGTAAATATTCATGGCAACTTTCAAAGATAGAATTCTATTTGAGGTAACTGTTTTCTTCAGCAAGCTATGGAACTAATATACTGAAATATTTGGAGCCACAGGATGTGACTCACACTTTTTTTTACTAATTAGTTTATCCTCTGGTGGGTTAAGATACAACCCTATTATATTTAGCCTAAATCTATTTGCTTTACTTCTTTCTTTGGCAACTAAACATCCACCTAGGTTGTAATGTCATAGAATAGATAGGTATTCATTACTGTACTCTTTAAATTCTGTGTTTTGGAGGATATTTATCTGACCTAGTGGTTATTTGTTGCAGGTAAGAACAAATAATCTTGCTCTCATTCTAATGTGAATAAAGGGTGGAAAAGGAAGAGCTTAGGACAAGCAGATCCCTACTTTCCTCCAGTATGATTTTAAATTTAAATTTGTCCTTCCTAGTAGGACAGACATATGCTGCTGCTTATTTCAGGTGTTATAAAGCAGGTCCTTTTAAAAAACCACTGAATTGAAAGTACCTGGTTTTGAATTCTGTGTTCACACTGATTTATTTTTTTCATAGTGAAACGGTAAATGGGAGCTCATTTTTAGAAACAGTTTGATTCTGTGCATCATATCTTGAAAAGAAATGCTGCCATTTGAGACTTAATTGCGGATATGGGTGTCACTGTCCTACGTGCAAAGCACTGGGTTTTTAATGTGAAGCTGTGTATGAACTGTCAAACAGCTCTGCATTCTTTGAGAAAATAACACAATGTATTGTTCAAACCCTTGTGACCAAGAGGTTTTGTGTTGTGATAAATGATGTCAAGCTTTATGATCTGACTAAGGCTGAGGGGATTAAGATGCAACCAGCTCTGCAGTGGAGCTTGTCAGAATTTCTCAGAACACTTGTCAAATGCAAATGAAGTTACATGTGAGAACAGCATGCTGATTACAGTGTCAGGTTTAAACCAACAATATTTGATCATATTAATGTATGTTATTAATGTAATTCACATATTTCAGCTGTTTAAGCCGTCTATTTTGAGTTTAACAAAATGAAACATTTTTACCTGACTGGATTAGTGTTTTTTGAGACTTTCTTCTAGGTGGACTTGTTTGTTTCTGCTTGTGTGTCTGGGAGTATTTGGGGAAAGGAGGAATTCCCTCCAAGTCCATATTCCAGGTTCCCACCATCACTTAAGTCCTGCATTGATTTTTTGTCCTTCAGTTTCTTGTTTTATACTTCTTTAAAAATAGAAGAAATAGCTACTCATCTGTGAAAATCTAAGGCTTTCCTAGCTTTGCAAAACAGATTCTCAGTTAAAGCTACTTGCAGAAAGTGCTATTACATTCTCTGTAGAGTAGCTTCTTAAAAACAAAATGTCCAAATCCTGATACAGGAATTTAAAATTTAACTTCCTTTTTGTATAGATTTTCTGTAATGACGGTTTCTTCCCTAGCTGAACGGATGAAAAAGAAAATATATTTAAGGGGAAGGCCTGAAAAAGTATATAAGAGCTAGAATCTTCTAGGTTTAATAACTTAAATTTCTTCTTTCTTAAGATGGCTCTAACCTTGTGATGGTTCTGAATACCTTTCCAGAGTCTTCTGTGTCTGCAGTGACTGTAAATGGTTCAGCTCGCACTCCAAGAAGAGGTCAGAACAGGAGTTCACGTGCTGCAAAGCAGCTTGACACCGACACAAGAATTATCGAAATCCTTTGTAAAGAGCATGACTGTAATTTAGATGAGGTAATGCCTGCACTTTAAAGTCTGGTAGATCTTGCTGCTAAATTCCATCTGGAATATGTATTTATTTAAATGGTCTTTTTAAAAAATGTCGTTATTTGTGCCAGCTTAACTATTCTGTCAAGTAGTTAGCTTCAGTAGTGAAGGTATTTTACCATTCTATATTTTCTCCAGTCAGTAGTTTAAAAAACAAACAAAAACCACCGAAAACAAGCCCTTTGGTATGGGTGATAATTTTGCCAGGGTAACTGAATTGGGAAATATACAATATGAAGTTACAGGCTGATCACAGAATGTAGCATATGGATGCAGTGCTGCTCTGATGGCGTATCATAGCTGCATGCCATGATGAGAAAATGTATGCAAAAAGCACCTTGCTTCTGTGGGAGATCTCAAAAGACCCCATTCGCCTTTTCCTTTGCTGTTAAATATATTTCTGTGTAAAAAGGACTGATTTTTGAGTATCCAAATGGATGATGGAAGCAGAAATGTGAGAGGGCTGGAAGGAGCACAGTTCTATTCCAGTTTAATCATTTAGTATTCCAGCAAAGGATTGTATTTGCATGCTTGCATATCTCTGTGTTTTGGATATATAGCAAGTTTTGTTCTTGCTTTATTGAATACAAACCACAATGCATGACAGGTATGTCTCATTTTCTTGCTTTAAAGATGTGAAAGCAGTGTATGCATGGCTGACTCTCTGCCTTGTTAATGTTACATTCTTTTCCTTTTGTTTAGGTCAAAAATGTGTATTTCACAAGCTTCATTCCTTTCTTGAATTCTGCTGGTATTGTAGCTTCAAATGGACTACCAGAGGTAAGTGGAGGAATTTAAGACATTGTGGTGGGCAGACCCTGGCTGGGTGCCAGGCACCCACCAAAGCCACTCTTTTACCTCCGCTCTGCAGCAGAATGGGGAGAGGAAATATAACAAAAGGTTCCTCAGTTTAGAAAAGGATGAGGGGAGAGACTGCTGACCAAATACCATGACTGGCGAAAGAGACTCAGCTTAGGGATGTTAGTTGAATTTATTGTCAACAAAATCAGAGGAGGATGATGAGAAGTAAAATAGAAGTTAAAAACCTTCCCCCCACCCCACCTTCTTCCCAGGCTCTACCTGCTCCCCATCAGCAGTGCCAGGAGTTGGAGAGTCAGTGTATCACATATTCCTGCCACTGCTCAGGGAGTGGGAGTCCTTCCCCTGCTGCAGTAAGGGGTCCTTCCTACAGGAGAACATCCTTCATGAACTTCTCCAACATGAGTCCACTCCACAGGCAACACTTCTTCACAGACTGCTCCAGTGTGGGTCACTTTTCCAGAGGATACAGTCCTTCAGGCACAGCCTGCTCCAATGTGGATCCCCCCAGAGTCACAAGCCCTACCACCAAACCTGCTCCAGCGTGGGCTCCCTCTCCATGGGTCTGCAGGCCCCTGCCAGGACCCTGCTCCATGGGCCTCCCACAGGGTCAGAGCCCCCTCTCAGGCATCCACCTCCTCTCCAGGCTGCAGATGGATCTCTGCATCCCCAAGGAGCTCCCTGGGCTGCAGGGGCACAGCTGCTTCACCATGGTCTGCACAGGGGCTGCAGGGGAATCCCAGCCCTGGCACCTGGAGCACCTCCTGCCCCTCCTTCTCCACTGACCTTGGTGTCTGCAGAGTTGCTCCTTTCAGATTCTTTCACTCCTCTTTTTTCAGACAGCAATTGTTTCTGTGTAATAGCTTTTTTCCCTTCTTAAATATGTTATCACAGAGGCACTACTATAATTCCTGGTTGGCCCAGCCTTGACCAATAGAAAGGGTCTGTCCTAGAGCCATCAGGATTGGCTCTGCTGGACATGGGCAGAGCTTCTAGCAGCTTCTCACAAAAGCCACCTGTGTAGCTCCCCCGGCTACCAAAACTTTCCCATGCAAACCCAATACAGACAGTTCAACAACTGTGTTTTACTTTATGCCAAATTGCTTAAGATGCCCTTTACCCATTGGTGGAGTTCTAATAGGTTTTTCTAAAATCATGTGGCAAAATGAACTGTTTTTTAGGAATGTGGGTTAGCAGGGATTCCAGTATTCATTAAGTATATTTAGCTTATATATTTGAATTTAATAAATTTATCTCCTGAGGCTAAACCAGACTTTGCTCAAAGCAAAAAGCTTTTGCTTCAAGCAAAACGTAAAAGTTGCATATCCATGACCTTGCTAGGGCGATTCATCTAAAATACAACTATTACAATATTAGGTCTCTGAAGTCACTCTATAAATGCTTAAAGTCTTAAATTATACACCTTAATTTAAATATAAATGAGACATGTTATTGTAGTGTTGTTGGAAAGATATCCAGAAGATTAGTCTCAGTTTCACAACTTGGCAGAGTTTGGACTGCTGTGTCTGTGCAGAATTGCTTTCATCTTGCTGAGCTGTTGCCTGGATGCAGCAGACTCTACCTCTATGCAATTGCATCCAGAGTGCATTTTAATAGGTAACTTCTTGCAGTGTGTTTACATTCATCATTCTTAAAAGTGGAAGTTTAGCTGTGTGTCACCAGTAGATGTGGTAACCTGAAAATAAGCTGCTCTGAAGCTGATCAGAGCAATGAGTCTGCAGGTTTCAACCAAGTATATCTTCAGTTCAGTGTCATAGTGTGCTGGGTGGGGAGCAAAGTACAGGACTCACTGAAGATCATCATCTCATCCTAAATTAATGTTTAGACTTTTTAATATTTATGTGTGTATATAGTTGCAAAATCCTAGATGAACTTCCAGGCAGAGGTCATTATGCAGTTTATTCTCAAATCAGAGGGTTTTCATCCAAGGCTGCTCAGCTTAAACACAATATCAAAATTAACAGGATAAGACTTGCTGGTGAAAATTTTACAAAATGATGCATTTGAAGAAAAATCCAGTCACATGATCTTTGCTTCTTAACCTTGAGTGCCAGAGTAGAAAGTTAGAGCTGTATTTCAGAGGTAGTTGTTTCACACACATAATCAACTAACCAATAACCATGGATGAGCTCATTGGTAGAACAGTTAGTAATGTGGCACATTTAAATTGACTTTCATAAAAAAACACTGAGCTTTTGAAAAACTTTCATGTTCCTTCCAAAGCAAGAAAAGCTTTTGAGGCCTAATGTTGGTATTTTGTTTGTCTTTCCCATGTGTTTGATGGTCAGGTCTTATGCGCTGATGGATAGATTGATACAGAAGTCTTCTTTTTGACTGCAGGTTTCTTCCAAGTTAGCCCAGCACAGCCATCTTGTCTAAGAGCTGCTGGGTTTTTTAGAAATTTATGAAATACTTAAGTATTTTAGATATAAGGAACACATAAGCCATTAAGAAGATAACAAAAAATGAAAATATAATTAAGTTTTTAAATAAAAAGAATAGTGATAATGAGAATTGAAATATAATCTTTGGTTTAATAGACCTAATCTCAGAGTTTTAATGGTGAGATCAGTTTGGAGCAAATCCATTTGGCAAAGGTGAAGAAAAGGGTAAGGAGCAAAGCTGTGTAGGAGGTATTTGCAGCTTTCTCTCTCTTGAGACGGAGAGGGGACTAATTTGGATTCATATGCATTGTTGCCTGTTTTTCTAGCAGGAATTTGGCAGAGCACAGCATCATTTAATAAGGTTAAGGGCTCAGGGAGCAGATAATTGAGGAGGCTGCCTACTTCTGCATGAGCACAGCAGCACATTTGGAGTGCCAGATAAAAAAAATAGCAGATTTCCAGTTAATGTTAGTCATTCAAAGGAAAAATAAAAATAAGTAATTAAAAAAAATTTGAAAAATCCAATAAACTTTTCCATGCAAAGTGAAGTCATATCAATCTGGGATTTAGTCAATTAGGAAACTTTTAACAGTTACTAAAAAAACTACAGTGTGGCTATGAAATAACAAGTCTATTTTTGTAGCAATAGGTATGTCTTTTAAGAGCTACTCCAGTGCAAATATATTAATACAAAATGAGGAAACTCCTACTGAGAAAAAGAAGATTTTGATTTAGGCCTTGTTGTCCAAACCAGCAAAGACAGGGACTGAGCCAATTGCCCAACAGCTGTTCTCAGAGCAAGCATTTTACATTTCCTGCTCTTGGAGACTCCCTTTTTTCTGGAAGGAAAGATTTAAAAATGTGGAAATGGTGGTTTGGTTTGCAGGTCTGTTTCCTAATCTAGCTATTTTTTACATTGTCAAGACCTACATTTAATCAAAAAATTCTTGTGATCTTGGATTGTTTTCTCTTATAAACAGTAATTTTCCTCTGGGTATGTTTCAGCTGTTGTATAAGAAGCAACTTTGTGAGCTCCAAGGTCATTCTTTTAGCATTTCAGCATTGTAATCATGAAGTAGGAATAACTTATGTTACTCAGTAGATTGTGAAATGTGTTCCTGTAAAATAAATTTGGTTTTCTTTCAATGTCTTTTTGAGGTTGAAGTTATCTTGAAACAGTATGACGAGCTCTATCTCAAAAACAAAGATATAGATGCGAGACTGTTTCTGAATCATGACGAGACTCTGCAGCCTGGTGTCATAGCATGGTAATACTTCCATTTACTGCTTTCATTCCATAATAGAGAGTGCAAACTTGTGTTGCTCTCTGCCCCCTTGTGTTATAAGTGGAGATCTCTCTATCCTATTGACCTGCTAGCTTTGTAGTTCAGCTGAGGTATTTCTGGCATCACCAGCCTTGCTTTATATCATCACTTAAATAATTAGGAAACACATGACTGTGACTGCCTAAAATGATCTGGAAGCTCTGCTTGCTCCAACTCTTACTCTGTGCAAGGCCCAGGGAAAGCTGAGGAATCATGAGGAGGCATGTCATGCTAGCTGATAAGATGTGCCAGAGGTGATGTCATGCTAGAAATATAGTATTGAAGGTGGATAGGACTAGATTCTGAGCCAGCTGGCACTGAATGGTTTGGGTGGTGGATGCCCCATTCCTGGAAATAGTCAAGGCTGGACAGGGCTCTGAGGACCCCCATTTAGTTGAAGATATCCCTGGTTATTGAAGGTGGATAGGACTAGATGGCCTTCAAAGGTTCCTTCCAACCCAAACCATTCTATGATTGTTTGATTTTTTTTCTTTTTTTTTTTTTCAGTCCTACACTTATATGCTAGCAATTTCTGACAATTCAACATATGTATAATTTAATGGGAGCTCACCATGGGAGTCTGAATTTATCTATGCCATGAAAATACACTAATTTAAAATTGGATTAAAATGCAACTAATACCATCTCTACATATAAGTTAAGCTGTTTGTAAATAGAACGCTAGAAAAGAAGAAAGCTTGGAAGGAAACTTTAGAGCTTGTCTAGTCTAACATCCTGGTCAAAGCAGATCTACTTGTGAATTTAAACACCTGGAGTAATTGGACACCTAGATCTTCTAAAAATCTGTTACACATTTTTCTCTTCAGATTAATAAGTCTTTATAGAAAACATTGTCTTTTGAATTGTATGAGTCTTTCATAAGTTTGTTTTCCATTTCTGTAGCTCACAGTTGGAGAGGACACCACTAAAAAACAATCCAGATGAGGAAATCAATATTATACTTCCACAGACTCCTGTTCGGTATGAGTTCTTCTCTTGAATGTGTTCTTTTGTTTAACATTGTAGCAATAAATAATTCATCTTTAGAATAGTATTTTTTAATTTTTAAGGAACTGTAGCCTTTACTGTAGTTCTGATCACTGATACTTTTTTATTTATAGTAGATACAAAGCGCTCTTAACAGTGGCAAAGATGCTTCCTTAAAGTATGAAATTTCTGCATTGCTAGAAGTTTGAAATGTGCTAAACCAACTTTGATCTCAAGACGAAGTCTAGTCATATTTAGATTCTCTCCATCCACATCCAGGCTTTGCTCTGATTTTTCCAAAACTCATGCTATTTAAGGCCTATTCACCAGCACTGATTTTGGGCTGTAGTAATTGTTTTTCATGAAGCTACAGAAGTGTCAGTAGATGGCAGCAAAGGTTTGATCACTAGTTCAGAGTGGAAAGTGTATCTTTATCTCTCCCTGATTAAACAGAACCCTGTATATGCTGAAAGCACCATGCTTATTCCTTTGATTTACCTTACAGGGTTGTATTTCTGAACCTAGATTCATAGAATCTGCTTTAAAGCCCCCTGAAACTGGAAAGAACGTAATAATTTTTATCATTGGATTTGTATCTGGTCATTTAAGTAGAAAATAATATATAAAAGGACTAGTTATGAGCAGAATGAGAATGGGTTATATGTTTTAATTTTATGTTTTTCCAGTGTCCTTATGCTTTTCTGCATCATTAGGAGGGAGAGTTGGCAGAAGTGGTCTTTACCAATACTTTGTAAAAAGTAGATTAAAGACAATTGCATCTTACTGCTATAGTTGCAATGATTGAACACATTTTTGTTGGGTTTGTAGTTATTTGACTGGTGATATGAGCCAAATTGAGGTTAAATGATACAGAAATTTAAAACAGACAAACTAGTGAGTCTAGTACTGGTCAAATGCCAGTGCACCCACTAGAATTACTTACTCATTTTCTGCTGCAAGATAAGGATTCAGAGGAGAGCAAAGCAGGCTCAAAACTTTAAAGGGTATAAAGAAAACTTTATTAACAGAACTAGGAAAAAAAAAAAGAAATCAGAATAAACCTTCAGGAATACTCCTCCTCCCTCCAATTCTTCTTTCCTTTCCCACGGACAACATAAAGAGACAAAACCTAGAACTTTCAGTCAATAGTCTTTTTTTTTTTCAGTTCACTTAGGGAGAGGAGTCTCTCTTACCATGCCATGGAGACTTTTCCACAAGAAACAGTTCTCTTGTGGTTTTAATTTTTGTGAATAACAGCTACCTGGAAAGTCTGCAATTGTGAAGTCCCTCCCATGGTTTGGTAGTCTTCCCACACCTACCACCATGGGTCATTTCAGCTTATTGGAGTGCAGTTTTAAGGATGAGCTATTCTAGCATAGAAACAAAAGTTCTTGTGTTTCTTCTTCCATCCTGGGACAAGATTTCTCATATTTTTCATCTCTCTCTGTTCAAGCTTCTCATTGAATCACAGCTACTTCAGCATTTGCTTGCTTCAACACAGGTGCCTCTGCTCACAGCTGTGGTTAGAACTACTTCCCCCCCATCAGTTACAGGGAAAAAAAAGTTTGATATATTAATTGTATCTTCACCATAGCCTTGCACCAGAATTTCAGCCCAAGACCAAGGCATCTCCTCATTTTCCTCCCGTCTGGGATTTGACTGTTCCTTCACTGAGCTTGGTGTCTCCATGTTGTTTTCTTTAAGTGTCTTCACCCTTTCCTTTTTCTCTCACTTTAGAGAGGATTGATGTCTGTAAATTTCATCTGAGCACTGAAAGAGTTCCTATCTCACCCGGGCCTGCGGATGTTCATGTGATCTCTGCCGAGCTGTGGCCTCTCTGCCTTCAGGGCAGTTTTCTGGCCCCGGCCACGTTCAGTTCCAGCCGTGGGGCTGCCTCTGTTCTCAGTGGCATGATTTCCTGCAGTGCCAGCAGGATGCCTGGCCGGAGCAGGGCCCAGCTCAGCTCTGCCTGGAGCCGAGCCGGGCCCGCTGGCCATGGCTGGAAGTGGGCGGCAGCAGAATCTCAGCCGGGCGGGGCTGAGCCGGGGGGGCCGAGGAGCCGAGCGAGCACAGCCCGGCCAGCGCTGCGGCAGAGCAGGGCCCGGCCCGGCCCCGCCAGCATCCCGGTACCTGGTAAAGGCTGCAAGCAAGAGAGCTTTCCCGGCCTTGTTCCTCTCTAAATGTGATTTCACAGAGGAGTATTCAGCTCTCCTAAGTGGCTTAAAAGGGTGTCAGTCTTCACGATTAGCCAGCTGATTGGTTCCATCAGGTCTAAAGGAAGCTGCTAAGGTCTTTATAGGGAATCACTTCCATAAGTTGTGGATTTTTTTCCTTAACTGAAAACTGAACTACGTGAAACCATGATGTAAACACACAAAATTCTACTTAAAACCAAAAACCACAATGAAAAATTCAGGAAGTAACAATACCATACAAGAATCAAAACATTTCTTAGGTGTTAAGCCATTCTTTTGGTTATTAAAATTATCACAATTCATGTGTAAATAATTAGATAAATTGCATTGTTAGAATTCACAGTAGTTAGCACAATGCAATAGATTTTCCCAAACAGTTTGTTTGCTAATTGGAGTGAGAACTGAAATCATAATTTTTTTGTGTGTGGATTTGCTGTTCTGTTTCTGGAAACTGTCAAGTCAACCTTAATGCTTATTATGCATTTTATTGTGCTTTTCCAGAGCGGCGATGAATAACATTCAGCAGTTGATTATGATTTTAAACTCAGCAACTGATAAGCCATCAGATACTCTCATCAAGTACTTCAATGTAAGTGACTATGAAGAAGATTTGTGTAGGATTCTTGGAATTATCACTCAAGCAAAATATACACCTGTAGATCTGATGCACTTGTTTTTGAAAAAGTACATTTTTTTCGGGTTGGTTTAAATGTAATCACTCATTTTAGAAAGCACTTCTCTCTAACTGTTGTATAGTGGAACATTTTAAGTGCTTAAATACTTTAGTTACTGAGCTACATATTAAAATTCTTTTATGTATGTATTGAATGGAAAAGAAAGGGGGTATAAAAGGGGAAACAAAATAGAGAACAAGATGTACAGCAGCCTTTTAAATACTCCATTTTTATTTATGCTGATGACCTTATTGAGAGGTGTTAGAAAGAGAAGCAGGACTTCTAATCATTTAAATGATTGAAATGTTTTTGAAGTAAAATGTCTTTTCTTTGCCTTTCCTTCCCCTAATTTGCTTCCTGTGCACTTTTAGAATTGCACAGTGAACCCTAAGGATAGTATCCTGAAAAGAGTGGAAAGTTTTGACCACATCTTCAAAAAGAAATTTGCTGAAGCAGTTGGACAGGGATGGGCTGAAATTGGCTCACAGGTAAGTATTTGGCTTGAGTATCACTCACTTGAGCTCTGTTGGTTAGCACTAGCTGTGGGAGACCTGACTTAGTAACTGTCCTCATTCAGTGTAGATCAGTAAAGGTAAAAAGTAACAGTAGGCTTTTCAGATTGAGGAAGCACTGTAAAGATACCATTTAAGAAATGCCTCTTAATATGTAAGGAGCAATAGGAATTGGGGGTGGAAATATGTTGGAAGTTGTTTACTAAAGAATGGAAAATTTTTTTTGGCAAAATACATTAAGTGAAACATATATTTACATTCATTAGGCTAACTTGGCCTGAAACTGCCAAAGGTGACTCACTTCCTTATAAAGTCAGAAGAGCAGCTGTGCTTTCAACAAGGATTTTGGAAAATAAATCCAACCAAGTTTGTACTCGACAGTCTCCTTCCTGTCTGTCAGCCCTGCTTTTTATCCTGTTAGCTGTGAATCAATGTGAACACACAATTCATGTTGTAACACTTGGTTAAATCTTCATGTGGTAGTCACACACTTTAGTGGCCCTTGAGGTCTCTGCAGTGTTATTGACCAGTGGAATTGGGGACAGTAACTTGTTTGTAGTGGCTCTGTCAAAAACTGGAATGTTCTGGATTGTTAAAACACAAGAATCTGTTGTATTTTGTCAAAACTTCTTGTAACACTCCTGAATTTCTCATTCTAACAGAGGTACAAGCTTGGAGTGCGTCTCTATTACAGAGTCATGGAGTCCATGCTGAAGTCGGTAAGTTTAGTACTGCTATCTTAGTACTGGCAGTACCTCCAGAAATACTAAGAATATTCACAAGTTGGGTCTGATTTATTTATTTCAGGAGGAAGAGCGCCTCTCAGTGCAGAATTTCAGGTATTTGCCCCTAATTTGTTATTGAAATCTGCCATTTGAAGTCTTGGATCAAGTACTAATAACTTCGTTTCTCTTCAGCAAACTTCTGAATGATAACATCTTCCACACATCTCTTCTGGCATGTGCTGTTGAGGTTGTCATGGCTACATATGGCAGTAAGTTAAATCTGAAGTCCTTAATTGTATTGCCACTTACTGATAATAATTATCATCTATTCTAATACAGAGTAAATAGCAAAAAAATCCGCCCAAAATGCAAAAAGCAACTCACTGAAATGTCTGAGCTAGCAATGATTCAATAAATACAAAAAGGAAAAAACATCAAAAGTGGAAGCATGTAGAATATGTGATAATTTTAGTCTGTTTTCCCTTCAGGAAATGCTTCACAAAATGACAGTACCAGTGCTGAAACAGATTTGTCTTTCCCATGGATTCTCAATGTATTTGATTTAAAAGCTTTTGACTTCTACAAGGTGATTGAAAGCTTTATTAGAGCAGAACCCAGCCTAACACGGGAAATGATAAAGCATCTAGAACACTGTGAACATCGAATTATGGAGTCTCTCGCTTGGCAATCTGTAAGTAACACTTTAAAGTAGAATTTGCCCTTATATAATGTGCTTACCTAGAAAAAAAAGTCACACCCAACGCTATAGAACAAATTGTGGTCTTGCTGAGATATGTTTCTAGAAAAAGAAATGAAAAGAGCAAAACAGGATTAGTTTTGGCATGTCTTCTGGTTTTAGAAAAAGGGAGCGTATCAGAGGAAGAAGTCAACACAGGTCTGCTAATTTATGTGGTTGTAAGCCATCATTTTACTAGTCTGGCACAAGTCATAAGGCTAATACCCTTAACTGTGTTTTGGTACCAAAGTTGGCAACAAGTTCTATGCTTTTATTTGAAAGTTAATTTTTATCCAGTTGCTATTCCTAGGGCCTCAGTTCTGGGCATCTGATATGTTTGCTAATAGTACTTAAAATATTGTTTTGCACTGTCCTTTGCATTTCAGTCGCTTTGGTATTTTTGGATGCCGTTAAAATAAAAAGCTGGAAGGTTGGGTTGTTTATTTTAGGCTATATTTCAGTAAATCAAACATTTGTTTCTTTTCATTGTTTGTTACTTATAAACCAGAAATGGGCTATTTATGCCACAAAGCAAGAGACTATAGAGGCTGGTAATTTTGACCTGAGAGACATAAAGCAACCATTTTAGGACTGAAGCCATATCTTTTAGTTCTGGAGAGAAAGGGGTATTTTAAGAGGCAGACACTATTTTAGGAAACTTGCAGGCATGCAAAAGGTGTTTGGGAATTGTAACCTTATGAGGACAGAGGTGCAGGTACCTGGGTTTGGCTCTGTACAAGCAAGAAGTGGCTCCTGCCACTTCCCACAAACCAGCTTGAAGCCAGCTTACTGATCAGCAGTACACCAGTGTCTACCCAATAACTGAAGGCATGCAGGATAATCTAATTTAGACCTGGACTTTCAGATTGGAAAATCCAGAGAATTGTGTTTTCAAGAATTATGGGCATTGCAGGATTTTGTGAAACAAATGATGATGTCATCAACAAGCACAGGATTATTCCAGGTTTTTTTGAGTGTTCTGCTTGAATGTATTTTAATGATTTGATTCTCTCTTCTTGAGTTTCTAGAGGGACATGTTTGGTACTGTTTTGGGGTGGCTGATTTGAGTGTTAATAGCATGGAATAGTTCAGTTGGAAGGGGCCTACAAAAATCACCTAGTGCCAGAGAGGGATGTGTAGTGGAATTCAGTGGAGGGGATGAAAAGAAATGTGCATGAAATGAATCTAGGGGCCCTGCTGCTTCACTGACCTCCACATCACCTGGTCTAGGTCTCCCCAGGCTCCAGACAGTGAGTGTCTCCTATTGTTGGAGGCTTGGCACCAGAGGGCACAGCAGATTTCCCTTGAAGGCTGAGGGCAGCTGTGGCAGTCAGGACAGGTACCCCAAGATTCTGTGCTGGCCTCCATTGCCTCCTCAGGCTGCCCACGAGGGGAGGAAGGGCTGTGAGCTCTAAATGGCAGAGTGCTCAGGAGAGGAGGAGGAGGAGGAGTAGTGAAACACAGTCTGTGCCAAAATGGCTTGCCGAGTCTTTGGGTCACTGCAGCAAAGGACCTGAAGCCCCACACAGAAATGTAAAGCCATGAGTCCTCTAGTGCAGAAAATCTACCCCTTCCTCACATCCGAATATTGGCTGGTTTTGCCCGAAAAGTTTAACTTATTAGATACAGGAGAAAATACTTATATGGCTGACTCAGGACACTGTTGAGGTATCCCAGAAAGGCTTGGCTGGTGAACAAAACAATGGTTTACTGTATTCTTCTGCAGTTCCTTATCTGGGTATTGCCTCCATGCAATGGTGTACAAGGTTTGCAAGTGTCTGCTTAATTAGCAGTTCCCTCAAGAATGGGCAGGCAATTAGAGAAGTGTATTTCATACCACTAAATACCCCTGAACCTCCAAACTTGATAAAGGAACAGACAAAAGCCAGATACCTTCTTCTTACTCTTAAAGAATGTCTCACCGTAAATGTCTTCTTTGGGTTAATTGTAAACAGTCCAAGAGAGATGGAATCTCGAGAAAGTTCAAATGTCCTCATGTAGTTAGAGATTGGTTTTGTTTTTTGGTGGGGTTTGTGTTTTTTTTTGGTTGTTTTTTTTCCTCAAGAATGTTAAAATGAAGAAAAGCATGGAATGAGTAAAGATTATGCAAAAAACCAAAAAAAAAAAAAAACAAACAGAAAAACCCCCCAAAAAACCCACAACCCAAAACCATCTAGATTAGTAAATAAAAATATAAACTTCTGAAAAACATTTATTTACAAACATTTGCCTAATGCAACTTCTATTTCCCCACTTGCTTGCTATGTATTTTTGTTTAGTTTTTGTGTCCTCCACCCTCCCAGGTAGGGTGTTTCATTACAAGGCTTGTCTGCATCAGTCTTTGCTCATTCTCCTGACTGCTTTAAAAAGCAGGACTTCAATGAGATATTTAAAAGTGTTGAGCAATTTAATTCTGAATAACTTGAATTTATTGCAGTTTTACTTGTCACAGAGCTTTTGTGAGGAAAAATGCCTTGTGTAATTTCTCTGAAAAAAAAAGTCTCAAATGCATCTGACCTTTACCTGACTTTGGAAGCTGCATCAAGTGAATGTAAAAGATTCTGTCTTTTACTGTTTTCTGAAGATAATGTATTACTCCTTAGCTACTCATTGTGAGTATGTTTATTGCTTTTGCACAGCTAGCTGATTTAGTCATCTGTGCTGTAGGAAGGAAATGAAACTTTTCTAGGTCATCCTTTCTTTTAAGAAAAACAACAAAAAAAGCATAGCTAGACAAAATAAAGGGTGGAACCAGTTGAAGGTTCTTCTCAATAATTCTTGATTTTAGAAAGTGGCAAGACTAAATCATGTGAAAAGTACTTCCTTTTTCTTAAATCCTTACTGAACACTGAAAGGAGAAGTCCCATTTAACCACTCAAATATTTACCAATGAGGTTATAATGCTTCCAGATTATGTGGAGATCAGCTTAGAATATATTAATAATGCTGCATATTTTTATTTGCAAAATAGAAATACACTGTACAATATTCTTTCTTTACTTTGAATTTGTGCTCACAGTATTTTGAGCACTATTTTGATTTTGTAACTTTAAAGGGAACTGAAATTAATTTAGACTCAAAGATGCTGAATAGTCTTTGCTTCATTTCTATAATACTTATAGAAATATGTTTTAAACCCTCCCATAGTTAAAAATCTGTTTCCTATGAGAGGGATAGCTTTTTACCTGCCAGCCTGGGAGTTCATGTTCGGCCTTTTCCATAATTCTATCAATTTGACCTCCCTTGTGGCCACCCAGTAAAGTAATTGTTTTGAATATCTCGAATGAGGATTATGTGAACAAATTCCAGAGTATCTGAATTTCCCTTTAAAAAAGCCCTGTCATCTGCCATGTCACATGTTTTACTGAAGTATAGTTGTTGTTTGCTGTAGTTTGTTAGGAATAAACAAGGAAGAACAGGTTTTTCAAGCAAGCAAATAAAACACAAAGTCTGTCAGTTTTCAGTCTATTTTGAGTGAAATACCTGTGGGGTGTCTTTGGTTCTGTTGTGCCATTCGAGGAAGTAAATGCCTGTGGAGTATCTTTGTTGTATCTGAAAAGCAATCCCAGCTGTATTTCCGTGCCTTTCAACTTCCATTCTGCTCACAAGCTCTGAATGGGGAGGTACGAGCAAGGTACTGTGTTTTTTATGCTGCTGCTTAGAGAAAGTGCTCCTTGCAAATGCCCTTTCACATGTACAGTGCTGGGGTAGTGAAAGGCTCTCGTTCTTCTGCGCTGCAGGTGCAGGCCAACCACAGCCTTGTCTGAAGGTAAAGCAAGTTAGGGACAGAAGCACTCCACACTTTCCTGGTTAGCTCTACAGACCATCGTTAACTTGTTAGCTCATCACCTGAGTATAGGAGTATGCCAAGGGGTATTTCTCTTAGGACTGAAGCTTTAAAAGGTTCTGTGATTGCTCTTGCTATTAACAGGGATGAGGGTCAGCTGCATCACCACCTGCAACCCTCCAACAGCTCAGAACAGAATGTGGAGGTTCATTGTGGCAGGCTAAAGGGAATTCATTCACAGCCTGCTTTGGTCTGGTAACTTCAGCTGTGGTTTTCATGTGTTTTTGTGTGAATAAAAAATAGATGTGAAACTAAAGCAGTGCACTGCAGTGCAGCCGGTGACAGTGTAGTCTTCTTTGACTGTATTGCTCTTTAATATGTGCTGTCCTAAATAGTGGTTTTATTTTTCTAAGGAGGGGGGAACACTAGTATTGATATATGTTGTGATTTGTAGTTATAGTATGTTTTGGAGTTTTAATGACTGGTGCAAGATAAAATGGCTTCATGAAGTTACTTCTCTTAGTGGTTAAATTATGAGTAGAAGTAGACAAGTGTGTTTTTCTTTATTTATAACTTCTTTTATGTAGCATTGCCTAAACTGTGCTCCATAATGTTTCTCCTTTTTTAGCTTCTTCTTTTCTGTGGTTTCTATTGTCAATTCAACATTTGCAATGAAATCTGCACTATTGTTTTATCATGCAGCATTGACTTAACATAACTCAATGTTTGCAATAAGTATTTGTCAACTAACTGTGTAGTCAGTGTTTATTCTTAAAGACCTCATCCCACACCAAAGACTTCTGTTGGTTTTAAATTATGCAGCTCACTGCAGCAGAAGTGCCTCCATGCTCAAAACCTTGTATTCCCAAAGAATATATTATTGCATTAATATGACAAACTCGCTGAGCTGGAATAACAGCAGACCTACTTTGATCATGCATTAAGGAAAAAAAGAATAAAATAATATGTTTAAGATTTGCATAAAAAGCGTTTGACAAATCCAGGTCAGGGTAAAGCTGTGAGCAGTTACAGGTCAGCAAGTGCTCCTTAGCACTTTGGAATAGTACAGGCTTAGCTATGCAGCCTCCCGGTCTTTGTAGAAGGATACAGTTTTTGTGGAGTTCGCTGTTCCCGAGTGTTTAGTGCTGTTTTCCTTGGATTTACAATTTCAAGTTAGGTTTCTGTGCTCCTTGTAAGAAGGAATTGAACATTTAGAAAGGCGAGTTAATATATTTTCTTGTGGTTTTGTATCCTTCTCAGTAGGGGTTTCTGTTAGGTGTGTCTGAAATCCTACAGCTCCTCTGAAGGTAGGTGTCTACATGCAGTTTAAAACCCTTTTTGGTTTCAACATCTTAAGTGATTCCTTTTAAATCAGGAGGAAGTAGGAATAGTCACACTGTTAACATTTGATAGATTAAGTTACTGGATAAGTGGTTTACTGTTGTGTTAAAAAAATGAATCTGAAATCTTTTTGATAGGCAGCCAAGTAAGGCCAGGCAACAAGCGCTGGATATTTGGAGCTGAGTTTGTACTACTGGCCTCAAAATGACAATAGTTTGGGCTTAAGTATTGCCCCACGGTCATCAGAAGCGTTTCCTTGGTAACGTGTTCGCTGACCTGTTCTGGCATTTGTCAGCTCTCCTCTGGACAATGCCTAGGCAAGATTTGGGGCATGATGCAGCTCAGGGACTATTTTCAGCTGTTGGTATGGAGTAGCAGTGGAGAACGTGTAGTCATGTGGGTGCAAGCTGTGCTTTGCCACTTGCCCTTGAGGCCTCAGGACAGGCTGTGGCTTGTTGTGTTAGCAGCCCCAGATGTAGCTGTGGGCTCAAGCACGAGTGACTCCAGGGCTGGCAAGTGAGTCACGCGTTCCTGCACTGTCTTCCCTCTGGGCTGCAGCACTGCTGCGTGTCTCTGCACAGCAGCTGCCTTCTCTTGGGAAGGCTGCTATGTGTCAGGCATACTCCTTTCAGGCCTGCTAAATTTTGCCTTCTCTCAGATACAGGAATACCTAATTTGTGAATGGGGGACATCCTTAGGCACAGAAAAAGCACTGAGCGTGTCCAGAATGACAACATCTACAAGCACGCTCACTGGCAGGATGCAGTCTACTGAGGGAGCTTCACCAGTGTAAAGACGGGCACCTCAGGAATTGCAGGCATCAGATTGCTCATGCAGACATCACTTGTGTCTTGTGGGTTTCTGGATTTCAGGCATCTAGTGTCTGGTCTCAGCTTGGAAGTTGCAATGGGAAATGTTTTGTAATATGAAATTCCCTAGGGTTTTTCTTGCTGGGGACAAAACATGCTAAGGGTCACCAAAGGATGGCTTTTCATGTGCTCACCACACTCCTTTTGACAGATACATTAGAACTATGCAGCTTTAGCCTTCAAAAGGGAACTGAGAACATATTTGAGGTTTTCTGTCTGTACATACTAAATATATTTCTGCTTGCATCATGAGTGTGTTCCAGAAGCATGTGGGATGAGGGAGGTCATGACCACCACTGCTCCTCGGCGTGATAGTGCTAAAGGCTCATACTGATTCTACTGCATGTGCTTAAAATTTTTTTAAGGTTATGATATTTCAGTTGTTACAGCTATGGCTGGAAAACCTTCTGGGATTTTGCCTTTATTATACAGGGCGCGTTTTTAGGAATCTGTAAGATGATTGCTTTTTGGGTATTCGTGAAAATACCACATAGTTTAATCAAAATATATGAATATATTTGTTTATATGCTTTTTTTTTTGCTATATATATATAGACACACTCTTTAATAAATGCTTAAATAAAATATCTAAGAGTGTTTATTCCATGCCTTTCTTATACTCCTGAATAGTTTCTTTTAATGAAAACCATGCTGTGCTTTTTGAGGGTTGAAACTTTTATCTGCTTTAACAGCTGAAGGCAAATTGAAAAACCAGGAAGAATAGCGAATTATAGTCTTCACTGTCTCTCCCATCACTTTGAAAATCTTCCCTGCCACTCCTATCTATCGTGAAGATGACTCAAGCTGTTATTCATGCTTGGGTGTTACCATTTGAGCAAATCCTCTAGGCTACTGGAAGAGAAGCCAGAACATTTAAAGCTGAGGTCCTGTGTTTCCTGCTTTTGTCTTTGTTGACAGTTTGTTCACTTCTTGGTAGCCACTCACAAAGTGTATAAAGCACTCACTAGGATGGAGGATTTTGGTTATGTTAGCAGTGTTAACAGGTTTATCTGTTGCAGGTATACCAAGTCAGCCCAACCCTTAAGATGCTCTTCAAGTACAAACATGACCAAAGGGATTACCTAAGACACAGCAACTATGCCGAGTTTTCATTCTGTGACATTTAGAAGCCGTTCTTGATTAAGAATGTTAAGTTTTTCACTCCTACATTTACTGCTTTAAGGTATAGAGATTCTCTAATTAAGGGGATATGAGTCCTACCTCTATAACTTAAATATTTAGGTTTCGTCTGCATTTGAGACAGAACTGTACTTCCAGAAAGCAGTTAAATCTATTTATTTTAAACAGGCATTTTGCAATGGGATTATTCACTTTTTCCAAACAAAAGCTTGTCATTTCTCAATGACAAACCTAAACTAGATTTATAGTGTTTGTTTGTTAAGGTTAGTAGAAGCAAATCATATGCTTAATTCTACTTTTCATAAGTGTGTTTCCCCCTTCCTTAAAGCATGAAATTAGCAAGAGGTGGTTGTGTAATTATGCCTAGGTTTGCTTTAGGTGGCTGCTTGTGCTGTGTGTCTTGCCTGTAGTTGCTTTTGTGTTTTCACATGGAGGTCATGTACCCAGGCTGTGTCAGGATCTCCGTGGTTATAGATTTACAGCTGTGACAGGGAGCTGGGATTTATAGGCTGTGCTCAGTGGAGCTGCCAGCTCTGCTGGTGCATCATAAAGATATCTTACCTGTCTGTACACCAGTACTAAGTACAGATTTAGTCACAGAAATAAGTCTGCATTAACATGATAGACTTTTCTTTAGTCTATTTTTCTTTAAAGTTGCCTGATAAGTAACAAGGAGTAGTGAAATAGTTTCCTAGGAATCCTTGCTTTTCAAGTTGTTGGGTTTTTTTTATTTTTATTATTTTCAATTTATTTTAATACTGTTCAATGTTTTGGTGGTCATATCACAGCTGTAGGAATTTTATTTTAGTCCTGCTATGTTTCTAGGTAGTTTGAACTTCAGCCTTTCATTCTGCAGCACTGCTATATCTGCATTGTAAATACTTTGTAAGAATGTTTAAAGGTTGCCCATGAGAGCAATCTTGGAATTCAGGCAGGTATCTTGGCAGTTCTTCAGTTTTGTAAAATCTTGCTGAATTGTGGCAAATTTGATGTGACTGTGTCCTTAAATACAAAAGTAAATAAAGCTTGGGTTCAGTTCTGTGACTATATCCCTGTTGCTCCTTCCTTGGATGGGACTGTGCTCTCCAACTTTGTAGTTTTATAAATTACTGTAGTGAAACTGGTAAAATTAATAGAATGAAGTTGTTTTGGTTTGGTTTTTGGGGTGGTGTTGTTGTTAGGTTAGTTTTGTTTTTGTTTTGGTCTGGCTTATTTTATCTGGACCAAAGTCCTGAATAATTGTCACAACCTTTTATTACTCTTTCTTTATTGCTGTGTCATTTGACTCACTCCTTTGGTAACTTTTCTGTGGAAGATAAAATTAGTTTATGGTAAGGAGCAAAGTGGGTGCCAAACAAACATTCTAATGTGGAGACTTGGGATTTTTTTTTTCCCCAGCTGTGTGCTCAATTTTGAAGTGCTTAAGGTGATACTAGTATCATGTCAAGCTGTCAAATTATGTATTATTGGAAGATGTTTTTGTTTCTTTTCATGCTGCACTTTCTAATGTAATGTAAGTTATTGAGTGCATAAAAGCATAGGGTTTTAGTTGTTTTTTGTAGGCAAATAAGTGCTTTTGTGCCTTCTTTTCTACTATATATAGTATTTCAGTTATGTGTTTGTATCATATCTTACAGTAACTTTCCAGTAATGAAAAGCCCTTCAGAAAGGTAATCCCTCTAGGTTTGGTGGAAGCTTTTCCTTTGGGCTGGGTTTGCCTGTCAGAATGGGGTAGGTGCAGGCTGTAAGTGCCCGTGGTACAGCTGAGTGTGGAGCCTCTGCAGCTGCATCCCTGGTGTTCTCCTGAGCCCCTGAGCAGAGGCTGGAGGCTCACCCAGGGAGACTCTGCCTGGTCTGAACTTGGCTCAGGTACGTCCTTGGAGTGCCAGCACCCTCTGCTTTCCCTTTGGGAGTCACCCTGCCCACACCAGAGCCTGTGCTTGGCACACTCTCTGTGCCTGTTGCATCTTCCAGCTGGGAGGAACTCAGATCTGATCTGGACAGCAGTCTGTACTGATTTGGGTTTTTTGTGTGTGGTTTTTATTTTTTTATTTTTTTATTTTTTTTTTGCATTTGCTACCCAGAGGAGTGTATGAAATACAATAACATGCAGTATGTGTGGTAAACTTTCTTTCACATGTAAGAAGTGTGAGATAACTTGAGTGCATGTGAGATAGACTTAATTTGTTTTATTATTGAAATGTATTGTTTGTTAGACTGAAAAGGTAGATATTTTAGTACTTGCTTCACCATTGGTATTCTCATTTTTGTCCTTATTTTGGTATGTACTTAATAAACTTTTCCAATTGACTTCCTTTCATAAAGCAGCAGTATTTGCAGAATTCATCTCAAAAGCAGAGTTAACCTAGCCACAGTTGTTTTCATGTGAGATAGACTTAATATTATTCCCAAGATGGCTGCATTAACTTTGGGTGCCTCCTGTTGCTAGCATTATTTAAGAATTTTGTTCTTTAAGGCAGGAACTCATTGTTTAAAAAAGATAGTGTTGGGGGAAATATTAACACTATGTGTGTGCAAAAATATTCTTATCTCATCATAAAAGGCTTAGAACTTCTTTCTAGAGGCCTTCCTTTGTCATGGCTTGTGGTTTGATTCGCAGGTTTTATCTATTCACAGGTTTTAACTATAGAAAATTTACCACTTCTTATCACTTGTTTTAATTTTGTGGTAAGTTCAGTTTTTTTATGGGAAGAGCTGGGCTTGTTTTATAAGCAGCTGTATGGCAGAAACTGAATGGGGGTGAGATGATAAATATGAAAGGCTTCAGTATCAAACTAGAATTGTCAAAGCAAGACTTCTCTGTCCAGCTTCTTGCAGAAATATTAGACTGTGCAAGCTTGGCTTTCTGAATTTGGCTCATCCTAAATGAGCCCTATTGAGTACGTTCTACGGATGTGCTAATGGAGGGATAGTTGTGTTTATACAATGTTTTCAGTATTCCTGTAATTGGATAACAAATGCAGCCCAGGCGTTTCTGTCTTCTAGATTTAGAATCACTCTGATTTACATTTTGCCTTAGCTTTTGAAATGTATCTCCTTTCATTTTGTCAGTGGTGCTCAAATGCCAGAAACCCCGAGGTCTAAATGGTAATAGTCTAGCAGAAAAAGGAACTTGTCAGGATTCACAGGTCTGCCTAGATGCAAGAACCTTGTAACATTACATTTACTGCTGGGAAAGTATGAACAAATTGCTTTTCATTGACAAAACTCTTAGAAAATAACTTAATAAATAAGGCTAGAGGATACTGTGCTCAGGTGGGATTTTCAAAATTAGCAGTCTCAAAGTGAATCTCACTGGGTTCTGTAATTTTAGCTGAGTTCTTTGTGTAATTCTAGAAGTGTCCTCTTTGGTTATGATGATACTTGAAATTACAAGTGAAAATGACTTTCTCATTTGCAAGAGATGATGGAAGACTGTCTGATCAGGAGTGATATGGAAAGATTGTATGACAATCTAGTGCTCCCTGCCTCCTTCCAAAGAAATGAGAGGGCCACTAATGAAACTAGTGCATTTGAAACAAAAGGATGTTTGGGTTTCTTAGTTTTGTTCCCCCTATGCACACACACAGTATGAAGTTTTTACTGTTGTGAATGTTAAAAACTTTACACACATTTACAGGAGGACAGAACAAGCTCACAGAAGAAAAGTTTTTGCTTAACACACAAATATGTCTGACCCAGAAAATCCTGAGATGTGATTGATGAAATGAGACAGCACTTGAGAAAGCCTTGTGTGCTTCTCCTACTGTTATCTGGTTCCCTAGGCATCCAGCCTTGTCTGCCATTGGAGTCAGGATTGTAGATTAGCTGCATTTTTTGGGGGGTCTGATCAGTACAGCTGTTCTTATCTCTTACCTGGTCTGAGAAGCTCTTTTTCAATTTTTGTTCGTCTGTGACTGAGGTTACTTCCTTAAGAAACAAAAGCTTGGAGGCTGATTTCATTTAAGGATTCCTTACCTGCCTGAAGTATTTTCTATCTGGGTTTTTTTACACATTTTTAGATGAAAAATATAAAGATGTGTTTGACTTGGTGTTGGTGTTTCTTCAAATGTGAAATACTTATGTACTGAGTTGAAAAAAATATTGCCTGCCATTCTTTTCTTGCAAAAGACAGAATTAAAACTTCAAGCTGAATACAGAAAGTATAAAATAGGACATCTTTTGATTTTAAAGTAATGATATGTTGAGGTTAGTCTAAGGTATTTATAGCAAATTTTTTTTCCTTGTCTTTTAAAACTGCTGGTTAATTAACTAGCTGTCAATATCTACCTGCCTGAAGATCAAAAACATGCTTGGAATCAATTAAATTTACCCTGATTTTATTTTTATAGGAAGTGTATATTTTCTCCACTCTGTAGATGAAAGAACCACACTACAAAGAACAATTTTTAAAATTTTGATCCTAAAACTGAACTCCTAGCTCTCCCTGGATAGGCATATGAGTAAAAATAATGCACTTTTGGGAAGTACTGGTTGCAACACATTCAGATCCTCAGGAACTCTGACATGTAAGCCTTTTTTTATTTGAAATGTCTTGGCATGACTTAGGAATGTAGCGTCTCATCTAGATTTTACATTTAAATTTTGTCATAAGGCCTTACCAGAGAGACAGAGGAGTTGGTATCAAAGTCAAGAGCAGAGAGAGGGAGTGCATCTGTTGAGGAATGTACCAGTGAAAGCATTGCTCCATCCACAGCTCTCCAGGATAATCTTGTTGCAGAACCGGAAAAGGCAGAGAAAACCTCATCCAGTCCTGAAGAGTTGGTACCCTGTCTTTATATTAGCTTGTTGTAGGAGGTGCAGTTTTACTTCCTGTCTTCTGTATTAGTCAAATCAGGAATTTTTCAAGTGATGGTCTGATTCTTAGCATTACAAGTGATGCTTTTTGACTCTGTTGGCTTTTTTTATTAGGATATTTGTTGTGTTTGGTGAGTTTTTTTAATGGGTTGTTTTTATTTTTTTTTTTTGTTCCTCTCGTGAAAGAGTGAAAATGTTTAATAATAAAAAATACCAAGTTTCCTCAGATAGCTTCTGGACACTGAGCTGGTAACTGATCAGAAAGCTATTGTACTGTGTTGCACTGTGCTCTTTCAAAAAACAGAAGCTGCTGCCCTGGAGAGTGAGTGCAAAGCAGAGAGAGCTACTGTCTGTGCTTCTGCAGGCTACTTTAGGCAATACACCAAGCAAAGTTTGGTTTAAAGGGGAGCACTCATGTATGTGGCTTTGTCTGCTTGTTCTGCTTTTAAGTCAGGGGTAGGTTTTTATTTTTCCCCTGCAGTTTTGTAGTCTCAGAAAGAGTAGGTTCTGTTTATCAGCAGCTCTGGGGTGCTCCCTGCTGTAAGGCAGAGCTGAACAAGCTGTCACTCAATTGAGTAACAACCTTGACAAGCTCAGGGGAGCAGTACCCTGGAAATATAGCCCAGCAGTGACATTAGGGGCTTTTGTCTCACATTTCTTGGAGGGAGCCTAATATTAAACACACCCCTTAGAGGGAGAGAAGAGAGGCATTGAGACTTTAGAGATGCATATCTGGTTTTGTTCTTTGGATTTGTCAGTGGCATATTGAAAACAGAGAATTTCTACTCATGCCAAAAGTTTAGTGCATTTTTTTGAAGCTACATATGAATCAGAAGAGTTCAGGATTCCCAACAAAATAAGTGCTTATTTCAGATTTATGATTTGAATTTTCCTTTCATAAATTATGTGAATAAAGATTGAAAATGCTGTTAAATTTAAAATTCAATCAACACTAGCTCCTAGCAATCATTGAGTAACTTGGTTTCCCAGTAGTAGGAGGCAGTGTATGTTAGACTTATAACAATTAAACAGAAGCTTTGCATAGGGAAATAAATTCATCCAGATAACAACGCATCATATAGGTTGATGGCTCAATATGCATTTTTTCCAGCATTGATTCACTCCTCTGTATACAGCCCTGGTGAAAAAATGTCTCAGTGCTGTTTGTGTGTTGCAGCTGACTGCCCTAAATCTTAAGTGCAAATTTGTTTAGACTCAGTTCTTATTCTTGACTCCATTTTTTTGGGGGAGAAAAAAACAACACTTATTTTACCTTTAGATTTTATTTCATTTTACAGTGATGTTAAATTAATTCTGAGGCAAATGTACACAGTGTTCTAATAGCTAGGAAACATATATAGCAGGACGTTTTAAAGCAAATTTTGTCTGTGTATTCCTGTTTGTAACAGTAATATATGTAGGTTCCTTCTTTTCATAGTGCTGACTTTTCAAAATGTCTTGATTAATTTCGCTAGCATGTAGCCCCAAGTACTTTATTCTTCTACTTTTTAAAATTTGAAAGAAAATACCATTTGAAGTTTTAAATGCTCATGGTAAAATGATTTTGTAGGATGCAAAAATTGAAAGGAAGTTGCACTCCAAAATTACTGCATCTTTAGTTTCTTTACGGGACACCAAATAGTTTCCTGGAAGAAATAATCTACTTGATGCATGTGTTTATTTCTAGTTAGAAAAGGTCTAGTTTTTCTAAGAAACTGTACTTTGAGATAAAATTAACTTATTCAGAAGATGTTATTTTCCTCAAAAGTCATGCTGAATTTAAGAACTCCTCACAAAAGAGTTTAATAAAGTGGTACTGTACCTAGAGCATTAACTTCAGTCATCACAAGTTACTTTGTTTTAATCATACAGGCTTCTGAGAGAGAGGTGAGAAGAAAAACCAGTTTGTCTGAGACGTTTCCAAGTGCTCTGAACTACCTGGAGACTTAATTGCTTTATGGGGGGCAGGCTTGTGGAGAGAGCATGTATTTTTATCAGATAAACGTGGGAGGAACAAAGTTCTTGTAACCCACTGATTGAAGCCTCCTGTGAACATAATGGTCCTTAAGAAGGAAGGTGCAGGGGAAAAGACGGTAGGGGAGGAGTAAGAGACAAGAGGAAACTGGAGAAGACAAAGTAGCTGAAGTGATATGACAATATGGGGCAATTTTCCTGCAGTGTAGGGCAGGTAGCTTCACTGCCATCCTCAGGAACTTGGAAACTGATATCATTATTGAATTGAGCAACTGTTTTTACTTCAGGAAGGAAAACAACATACTTTTTAATTTGTGTTTGACTTGACAAACAGACTTTGGACTTAGGTTAACCTCTAAACCCATAAGTTCATTTCTAACATACAATCTGTCAGACCAGACCTGTGACATAGATTTTAAAAACACTCTTTCTGTGTGCTATTATGCTTAACACTTTTACAGCCTTGTAATAAACTTTTCAGATGGGAAGGAAGCACGGCCTTTACATATAAGAATATGTGTCCACAGCTGAAGAAATGTGCAGGCTTCTAATTCCAGTTGTCCCAATAGTCTTTTAATATAGTTTATATTGTAGAGTCACTGTCAAATATTTTCATTTTTATGGTCTGAAGGCTGTGTTGAATGAAACTTTCTGAAACTGGCCTTTCAGAAAATCTGACGTCCCGAGGTCTGGTGGACCGGTTCTTTTTTATGGAATTTTGAATGGTATCTGATGTGAAGTAATAGACTATGGGGTCAAAACAGCAGTTTGAAACAGCAATGCACAGAGTGATGGGGTACATAGTCCTGACTGCAGTCACCACTGAGCAATTGACCCAGGTCTGTGTTCTCATAAGGGAGTAAAGTATTAAGGTAATGTTATAAGGCACAAAGCAGAAGCAGAATATCACCAAATGGACAAAAATCATTTTGAGTACCTTTTTCTTGCTTACTTTATTCCGGCTCAGTGTAAGTGGTTTATTCAGAGTCCGTAGGACCATAGTGGAGCAGGTCACGTTCAGGATCAGTGGGATAAAAAACCCAACGGTTTCAATGAAGATAACAATCCGGGATAGGTAGGTTTTCCACGTGTCCTCTGAAAAGTTTTCAAAGCATGTCCTTTGCTCCGTATTGTTCCGGCGGTTTGTGGACTGGAAAAAGCTTGCTGGTGTGCTGCCTGCTAGCACGGTTATCCATACTGCAAGACAGACAATCTTTGCATTCCTTTTGGTCCGGAGAGTCTTGGATCGGAAGGGGTGTACTATAGCTAAAAAGCGATCCACACTGATGCAAGTCAGAAACAAAATGCTCCCGTACATATTTGTATAAAAGAGGGTGACAGAAATCTTGCAGAGAATGTCTCCAAATGGCCAGTTTCTGGTTACAAAGTAATAAATCCTGAAGGGTAATGTAAACACGAAAAGCAGATCTGATATGGCTAAATTAAGCATGTAAGTTGTGGTCTCGTTTCGCACTTTGAGAGTACAAGTGAAAATGTAGATCGCTACACAGTTCGCTATGAGGCCAAGAACAAACACCATGCTAAAGATACACCCATACAAAGTATACTTAAAGGAGTCCTCAGTGGAACAATTAGAGCTTACCATTATAATGGTATGTTAAAAATTCCTGTGATTTGCAGTGTTCTCTGGTCTTTATATTGCAACTTTTTTGAAATTCCAGGAGAATTGCAGGTCAGATGTATTTGAACGGTGTGCTTTGGCAAGTTTGTTACGCTGTGGAGCTTCAGGGCAGGAAGGTGAGCGCTGTGGCAGGGGAGCACATCTCCAGCAGAAATCGCGAGGAAGTCTCTCTTCTCTGCCGAGTGCTACTTGTAATCACGTAGCCAGTCTGCAAAAGTCAGAAAAGGCATCATTTGTGGCAGATGAGGTCACCCCAAAGCTTGCTTAGTTCCATTTCCCGCCGCGGTTCAATGAAGCCATTGTAGGACCTTGTGCCTTACTCTTGGCTGCAGACTGTGACGGCAAAGCCTTGTCCATCCGAGTTTACCGGGAGCGTGTGCTTTAGGAAACGATTTCCTGGACGCTGCAAAGTGTCGGCACTTGCATTTCCCCCTCTCCCTTCTTGCTGTACAAGTTTGTCGGCTCACTGGCTGGCCCCATGGGGCGGGAAGCAGAAGCAGAAGGGAGCTGCTTGCCAGGGCAGAAACCGAATTCCAGAGCGTGTTTGTTCCTGCAGCCCACAGCCCTCAGCAGCTCTTGCCAGCC
Organism: Bombycilla garrulus; assembly: GCA_013400315.1. Lineage (NCBI taxonomy): Eukaryota > Metazoa > Chordata > Aves > Passeriformes > Bombycillidae > Bombycilla > Bombycilla garrulus. Next base: position 363,637 of record VXBU01001338.1, read on the forward strand.
CAACTCCTTCTGGAGAGCAGAGCAGAGCGCCCAGGCAATTTGTAGCATGACATCACAGGAAGAAGAGGCCGGGCGCAGAAGAATGGTTTCAGTTTGGTTTGTTTGCCTTCCCCTGTCTCTGCTGTACCTCGCAGATGTAGCTGGTAGAGTGCTGCAGCTGCCTCTTAACTCTTTCCGTGCTCGCTGAGAGGTCCTTTGTCAATGTTGCTGGGGTCTGGAAACCATTCTCTTCGGTTATGACGAGACTTTGCAGTGTCTAAATAGCTCTCATACCCTTAAGTTCCTGTTTTTCTTTGGAGATAGTATTAATTGTGGTATTTTATATAGGATTGAACTAACATTGTGCCTTTTGTTAATAGCTTTAATCACCAGAAATCAGCTGAGTAGTTCTGTCTAAATTTTCCCAATACACCAGTGCAAACCTCAGGAGGGACAAAGTAACATTGATAGGTAATTAAATAATTGCACCAAATAATTACTGAAAAAGAGAGGGTTCCTCTTGGATAGTCACAGGACTGAGATATGTTGCAGTGGGAGGAGAGATTTTTTTTAAATTGTTCCATATTAGAAGGCGCACCCCAAGCTTTATTTCTAATCAGGAAGGTGGTTCTTTTTAAAAAAAAATAAATTACTTGAGTGGTTTTTTTTTTTTTTGAAATGTTGTGATGCAGAAAGCATTTTCTTGAATATGTAGGTGTAACCTGAGTCATGAATGTTAGAGATCCCTCCAAAATTGTTATTCCTGTGACAAGTAAGCACAGAATTAATACAACAAAGTGCATATAGTGTACTGTGCAATTGGTTCTGGTAATTTCAAGGGGGGCAGTTACCACATATGCACAAAATACTCCCATTAGTCACTCATAATTGAAACGAAAACATGTTGTAACTAATTACATTGTTAAGTAATTTTTTAAAAAAGCAGCTCTTACTGCCTTTAGGGGCAGATATGAGATAAATCTCAGTTTAGACAGACTCATTTATTAAACAACAACTTGGATAGACTCACTTCTGGCATCAAACCCAGTCTATTTCTAAGTCTCAGAATAACAAATCTCTTCATATCTGGCTGGGTGGCATGGTTCTTTTGAACTGTATTTTAATCAGTTGCACCTAAGCAAGGCTCTGGGCAAAACCTTTCTAGTCTGCTGTGAAGAAGAGTAAATAATAGAGCTTCACAGGATTTTGGCGCAGTTTCTTAACGTAAGGTATGTCAGATGATATTCAGAAACATGCAAAAGTGGGTCTTGCTTATTTTATTTCAAGTTTTCTTTATAGTCTTTTGTGAAACATTTTCACCTTGATTTTGAGGTGAAATCAAGCAGTTTAACTTCAGTAGGCTATAACCACAAGAAGCCTTTTTGACTATTGAAATTCATGCTTACATGTAAAGCACAGTGCATCTTAGACTTCTAAGTCAGTCGGAAATGAAAATGTGAGCTTGGCAGACTCTCTTGTATCCAGCTTAACATGTACCTTAGCATAAAGGTTTTCCTGACTTTTCTCACAAAAGCGGTCATCACACACTAAATTTTGTTTCTGTTCCTGGCAACCTTGCGTGGTAAAAGAAGGGTTTTCCTGCAAATGTTCTGCATCAGGTCACAGGAGCTCTGCTCTCAGTTTTACTGCTCCAGCTTTGTTTGCACAGGAAAACTCTGTGGGGCAGGCTCAGTTACTGGAACAAAAATCCCTGCAGTACAGAAATTTGGTGTCACAGGTCAAAGCCTCAAGCAATAATTCATGTTTGGAAAGAGAAACTAATGGCAGTGAGTATGTGTCTCACTGATTAGAACTTCATTTGGTGTATAGACAAAGGTGTGGGTGCACAGAGACAGGGTGGGATGTCTGGTCCATTTTACCACTGTAAATGTGCTTTAGGGCAGTGATGAAAGTGCATCCTCAGCCTTTGCTCTATCTGTCAGAGCTCCTGCCTTGCTGTGGCTCCTTGTTGCCACTCCTGTTACAAGCGTGGATGCTAGTCAGAGCTGTATTTTAGGGCTTTATTGTTGTGTTGTCATTAGGACTCTGTTGCCTCTGAACCCTTCTTGTGCAGTGCAGTACTTTGCACTAATTGATGACCTGAGTGATATTTGTATTTGTCCAGAAACAGCATTCAGCTGCAGGGTTTCTCCACCTGCAGATGAAAATGTGAAACCCCTGAATTGACAGGTTTTTTCCTTCCCTCCTTGTTTCAGCGAGGAGAGTTATGACTGAGCAGGCAGGCTGAGTCATTTTGGTATAGAAGTGTGAACAGCAAAGGCAAATTGTATACCCACTTTCTTAATTTAGATGTAGCTGATTGTTACCAAGCAGTGTTTTAATTTGTGTGAGCTTGTCCAAGCTGAAGAACCTGCATTAGTGTGCTGGGAGCAGTCGGGACTCAGGAGTGGCCTCCCTTCTGGCCAGGCTCCAGCGTGAGCAGGGGAAGCCTCATTTTTTGTGCTCTCCTTTTGTCGGATCATGTTTTAAGATGTTGGGCTTCGTGCCGACAGGTTTGGAAGAGATTTCAGTAACCCCCAACACCTTAAATTTTAGAAAGTTTAACAGTTATGGAGGAAGAATGGACAGGGTAATGGCCTTGCTTATATTCCTTCACTAACCGACCATTTTCCTTTAGGATAGGAAGGAGGGGACGGACAGGAGGAAGCAGCTGCAAGGGTGGGCCTTGTACACTCAGGGCTTTTTTTGTCTCCAAAGGAAACAATGCTGTTGCTGCAGGGAAATGCATATGTGAGTCTGTCTGCCTTTCTGCATCAGAGATGGGAATGAGTTAGGACCTGTCATTTGTTGCTAGTGCTATATGAGTAAAACCTGCATTTCCATCAACAGGCTTCCTGTGGCTCTTGAAAAGGCACCAAAGGCAGAGTAAGAATGGGCTCCTTAAAGCCAGGAGCTGATGAGATGCTTGAAATCATCTCTCACTGCAGCAGCGAGCAAGTTTTTTGTACTGCTTCAGGCAGTTACCATGTAACTCTGCTTCTCTGAGTTTAGATAGCAATTTAAGCAATTTTGGCAAACCTGCTCCACCACAGGTGTTCAGAAGGAAAAGTGCTTATAACCTTAGCAGTGTGCTAGGAGACACTGTTCCTTCCTCCCCAAGACACCAGAGTTGATTACTTGCTGTCATTTGGGACACAGGGGGCAGCATCCCTTAAATTCAGAAGTCCAAGTTGAGTGACAAAAAACATTTCACTGAAATAAAACAAGTATTTTAAGGCTTTCCAAGCTTTTGGAGTTGTGCTGACCAGTGTTGTACACTCCTCTGGTGGTATCCTCACCTTTAGAGCTGGAATTAAACCACAGTTGTGGTCAAAGGTGAGATGCATTTGAACTTTAATGTACTGCATTCATTCTGTGCCGCTGCTAATACTGAAAGTTCTTTAGCGGGAAAAAACAACTTCAAACTTAATAGCATTGCAATAAATTCTTAGGGTATTTCCAAGGCCAGAGTATACACCGTTAAATGAGGGTTGTCAGGTGCCCAAAATGCTCTGTGTAAGACCATTTTTCAGTAACTACTGTTACTGCTTTTAGAGGCACACCTGTGTCATAGTGCAGGCATTTGTTCTACTTGGGTTAAGCAGTCTAATGCAGAAGAACTTGTGCTGTCTGGTGCAGGTAAGACAAACCCTGGCAGGACAATATTTTCTTTGACCTAAGTAATGTAATTTATCCAGTTATTTTGATGGTGTTTTAGCTTTTTTTGGGTCTATTTACTGTAGTTTCTCTTTGAACATGTGTATGTACTGGAAGGAATTTATTATTGTTGAGAAGTAGGACTGAGAGCCAGGAAATCTTTTTGGCTGTGCCATAGATTTTCTGTTCCAATCCTGGCAAAGTTTTCTATTACTTGGTCCTCAAGCTTCCCTCTGCACAAAGCTCATTCACTTCCGTGCTGGGATGTGAGGCTGTCTTGATTGCTAAATATAGTTTGAAGCCCTTGGATTGAGAACCCTCTATTAAATATCATCTTGAGATAATTACAGTGGCTACTGAATGTGACAGAAATATAGACAGATGTAAATTTTGTATTTTTATATTAGATTCCAGCCAAGCAAAAGAGACTTAATTTGTTTCAACTCCATAAGTCTCTGGAAAAATAGGTATGGAGGAAGCAGAGCTGGGCATTCTGACCTTTTCAGCTGTCTTTTGGGCCTGTGTGTTCAGCTATCCCAAAGTCACTCTAAGACTGCTTCTGAGAAGTGGCTCACTGCTGTCTTAAAATGCAGTGATGGTCTCCACCTACAAAGATAGTGAAGCTGTTATGGTACTGAAAATTCCCTTTTTTCTCTGTGTTGCTGTGGCAGGCAAGTCTTCAAATGAGCATTGTAAAACTTAGAATGAACAGAGTGTTTTTATCTAGCCAGCCTAATCTCTTGTGGCCGTTGCAGAGGCAGTTAAAGGCTCCTCCGTGTCAGGGAACTTGTTAGCTTAACACGTATGAAATCACACATACAAATTACAAGTAAAAGTTGGTTGTGTAATTGCTTACAAAGGGAAAAGGCAGCTCAGAATAAAATTCTGGATTTCTTCCTTCTTGTTTGAAATGCTTCTCTTTCCTCTTTGAAATTGTTTCAGTTTCTTTTACAAGAGACACAACTGCTCCTCTCCTGCTTGTAGATAGAGGAAACAATTTCTGTCCTTCTGGTTGAGTTTTTGGGCTGCTAGAGTACTTTTTTTTTCTCCCTCCTCTACTCTTGGGTTGATGGTGGAAGTCTAGTTGATCTCATGGTAGGCTAGTAGAGGTTAGATAACATGAGATATTTTTGAGCTTCAGTCTGTGGATTGATTGGTTTAAAAGGGAAGGACTAAACAGCGAAGGAAAGGATGATAGAGATTAAAAGCTTGAAAAGTGGATATTGATGTTCTTCAGAGGGAAGGAAAATGGAAAAAAGACTATAAACAATCTTAACAACATGATTCTCAGTGGAAAGGAATCTCTAAAATGTCAGGTAGGAAGAGAAATGGCTTGACTAGAACAAAATACCTGAGGTCCTAAACTCTCACTTGCATTTTTTCTAACTTAGAAAAAAGTGTTTATTCAGTTACTCTGCAAATGTGATTGAAATAACATCAATACTTGAAATTTCTGTCTGCTGTAGATACAGGAAATAAGTTAAATGCCTTTCCTAAACAATGTGGCAAGTTCTGGCTCTACTCATTCTTATGCTTTCTAAGTCCCAGGATTAAAAATTCAAAGCTTGAGTTAGAAGAAATTTACCAGATGTTCCATGGCTAAATTTTTTTTCTCAAAATACTTTCCAAGTGCAGAACATGACTGTTTTAAGAAAACCTAAAATAAATTTAAAAATCACTTGCTACAGTACACAAACATTAGACATGATACGAAAGAAGAAGCCTCATGAATTATTTTGGAAAGTCTTTCAAGCACAGGGTGTGAAATGGTTGGGATGACAGAACTTGCAGAAGAACATCTGTAATTTGTGTAGTTCTAAAGCAATTGCTAACTATTTTTCGCATCTTTAATGCAAGTTTTGGCCAACATATCTTCTCTGGGCAGGAGTAAGGTAGTCTGGTTCTGTGTCAGGATTACTGGTGTTACCGCACTGGTTCTTGAAGATATGTTTTATTTTCATGCTAAATTACTTGCAAATACTGCATCCAGTGTTTACAGCCTCTTTCACTTTTGCCCAGATGGATGCTTCTGACTCTATATACTGAGGATTTTAACCTCTACTTTTCAGAGGCAGCACAAAGCCCACAAGTCACATTCCTATACTGCTTTTTATAAAATATAACATTATGAAGTTATTGAAAGAATTTGCCATAGTAATTCAGTAAGATTTATGTGAGTTCATATTGTTTAAAAAAAAACAAACAAAACCCCTGATATTAATTCGATTTCCTTCACAAAACCAGAATGTAAGAAGTTAAGGGGGGAAAGAAAAGTTTCATAAGAATTATTTAAGCCGGTAAGCTAATTAGTTTAGATAAATACTGACATGAAAATGCTTGTCAGGGAAAACTGCTGCCAAAAAGCAGAACTTGGGCTTGATTAATGTGAAGAACTATTACTTTCTAAATGTGTAAATCAGCAAATAACCTCTTTACATTCTGCATGACAAGATCACTTAAATGATTATTTAGCATATCATTAGTACTGGTAAACAGCAATTACAAATACTTCAGCTGACTTTCCCTTACAACTGCTCTTTCCTTCCAGCCCATATCCTGAAGTTTTATGGAACCAATTCGGTACTTTGTAAACCATTTTACTACACTGTTGACCACATTCAGTTGCTTTTTCACTGTTGCAATCAGCTAATACCTAGAACATATGAAAGGAAATGTCAAAACTTTGGAGGATGGATAATGATCATGCTTCTTATGTGATAATTAAAATTTTTTTCTGCTGCGATCTTGGACAAATGGAGTGATGCTCTCAAATGCAAAACATAAATGATCCATTTTCATTGAATCTCTCTTAATAACCTTCCTGGAAGTGGCAAGGTGTTTTTTCTGGGAGACATTAGTTTGACCCTGGCAGGAGAGGAGAGGCTGGACTCCACATCTCATGCCCTGAGTAAGTGCTCTTCTTATGAGGGATTCTTATCCTTTGCCAGAAGGGAGTGAGTCTGTGAAAGAAAGGTGCTCCATCTGTGGAAATATTCAAGCCCAAGGGGGAATGGGGCTTTTGCCTAGACCAGGTGGCTCAAGGTGTCCCTGCCTCTGGTGAGGGTTTTGGACCCAGATGATCTTTAAGGTCCTTTTCAACACAAACCATTCTGTGATTCTGTGATAATGTATTTAGTCTCAGAAAAAGGCACTGTGCTGAGAACAGAAGCTTTGTATTGCAGTTCCTGGTGAGATATCCATGCAATAGTATTTTGCTCCTCCAGTGGAGGTGGTAGAGGGAGCTCCAGGTAGTGTTGTGCAGCCTACAATGTCCTGCACACCTTTTGCTGGAGTCTCTGGATTTCACCAAATTTCCTCAGCTGTCGTCTGTGGTGGTTTAGTAGGTATGAGGTACCTGTTGTTGTGGGAGGATCACAAGGATCCTACTTCTGCTCACAAATGTTCCCTGAACTTTCTCTGTACGTCTTGAATTCCTTGTGTTCTGATACAGTTCTTTTAATGGTTGATTTAAACAGTTTAAATGTGGGCTGTTGCTCCAAGTAATCCTACTGCTGTCCATTTAAGCCTCTCTGCTTCTTCCCTTGTGCTGTGGGTACATATGCAGTCAGCAGATGACGACAACTAATCCTAACAAATACATAATTTACAGTCACAGCTATGCTAAAACCAGGGATGAGGCAAAAAGTGCAGATGTATAACTTGGAGAAGCACCAGCATGCTTAAATGGATTTAAGCGCCTGGTGAAACTGTGCTGGAAGTGTTGTGGCAGTGTTCAACTTCCAGGCTTTCAAATCTGTATTGTTTTGACTCTTGGCCAGACATTAGTGTAGTGTCTGGCAGTGTGAGGTTTAGAAGACTCAGCTAAGTGAGATCTGTGCTCCTGGTCTACTACCCTATAATTTATTCTCATGTAAACTGTTTGGAATAATGGTATTTATAATGTAATAAAAGAGAGCCATGTATGCCTAATTGATTTTTCCACAAAGAAGGATAGAAATGAGCAGTAATACAAACATAGTATGCATAGTCATGCTTTCTTACATAAGATTGATAGGGGTGATAAAGGATGACAGCTTTCTAGGCAAATATCCAATCCAGAGCGCAGTGAAGGTGCTATAAGTTTTCTTTCTGACTTCAGGGTGTTGGATGCTTTGGACCACTCTTGATAATGGTTTGTATTTTCATTGTCTCAGGCCAACCAGTCTAGAGAGTTAGAAAATCGCAGACAAATAAATATACTACAGGTACCTCATATCGCCTACAGTTAAAAGAGACAAAATAGACAGTCAAGTAGCAGGTAGATGGATTCAGGTTGAGATTGTCATTTGTGCATCCAACCTTAGAAATGCCTTAATTTTCAGCCTCTTATTTCCTTGGATGTAAATGATAAAACCTGTTTTGTTTTTGCTGTAGCTCAGTCATTGGTTTCTGTGCTTCAGAGTAGCTATAGAAAATGCCCATTGAATGACAAATAAAGAACCTGTTAATACTTAAGAAAAAAAATACAGAAGTCTATATAGCAGAATTCCTACTGGATTGGAGTGTCCTGGTTGAGGTGCCTTGTATGAGCTTTTCTTAACAAGTTGTTTATATGCAAGGCTTCTGGCTGCTGTTCTGCTGTGCGTGTGGGCACACTTTGGGTTTTGGTTTCTCCGTGACTTTGACAACAGAATGTTTGTGGTGAAGGCAGTGGAGCTGCCCATAACAGATCTCACACTAAGCAAAAGTATTTTCCTTACATTGAAAGTAAAAATTCAGAGTGTATTCAAATCAGAGTAACTCCTTTCAATTTGACAACTGTTTCCAAGTGCTCTTTTTCCACCTTTCTCTGATATACATGTAGATGCACAGAAAAACTCAAGTGTATATACCTTAGTCAGTGTGAAAATGTTCTGTTTCTTTACCAGAAGCAATGTGGTGAAATTTCAAGATCAGCTTGTTGTTTTAAAGTCTTCCTTTTATTCTTTATACTTTCTGTGGCAGACAGGTTATCCTGATTAAAATGCAACGTAAATCCATGAGATTTAGACTATTAGGGCTTCATAATCTCATGTGAAAGTATGTGAGAGGGAAGTTTAGGAAAAATGGGCTGAGCTCAGTTCAAGTTTGTGTTTTCTAGAGCAAATATGAGAAACTGTAAAATTCAACAGAACTTGGAATTGTATTATTGTCTACGTAATGTAAGACTTTTACACACTCTGGAGCTTGAGAGCTGAAGGGAAACATTTTTGGGGGGGTTTCTATAAGCTCAGCATCTTAAAATCCCTGGTCAGGAGAGGAAATTTCCCCATGTGTCCCAACCTTCCTGCATTTGCTTACCCCACAGGAAGCAAACAGTTAACAAATTCATCGTGGTCGTTTGTAACTTCAGTAAAACAGAGGTGAAATATTTTGATTAAGTCATGTGCCATGACATTTCATGGAGTGATCAAGATTTAAAATGAGCATATGATGCCTTGTAAAACACTGCTTGGTGAGCTCCTGTTTTGAAGTTGCTAAAAGAGATGCTACAACCAGTTTGGTAGTACTAGCAGAGGGAGTTTGAAATGCTTTTGTTGGAAAACACTGGCAAAATGTAGGGTTTCTGCAGGAGATGTTTCAATGACATTTCTTCCAAAAAAACTGAGTGAAGTAAAAGAAAAGTTTTAAGAAGCTGATTAAGTTTTCCTTAAATTTAAGGGAGAAAAACTAGGATCAAAAGATTTGAATTTTCTCAAATTAGGATGCAGAGCAGAGTGGTTGCCTCAGAAACACTGAGCTTGGGTTTTGCTTTGTTTATGAGTGAGCAAGAGTTTCTTGCAATAAAAATGCAGAGCTTTGATAGAAAAGCACATTGTTATTGAAGGATTTCACATTTTTCATTTGTGTTTTCTAGCAGGATATTTGTAATTGGGGAAACATGTTTTGATCATTTAGTAATGCACCTTGTCACCCAAGTCAGTTTTACTGCTTTATTGATATGTACTCTTCATGTATTGTGTAATGTCATTGATTTATTGCTTCAGGGAGAGTCTCAGAAGTTCTTTCTATGTACATGGTGCAGGGTCATATAATTAAAAGGAGCGAGTGTTGCACAGTGGAAGGAGAGAGCAGAGGCCATGAAATTTTCTTGATTTCAAATCACGCCATAATGAGGAACCTGAGTACAAAAAAAAAAAAAAGGGGGGGGCATGAAAAGTCTTGACAGTCTTTCAAATAGTTTCTTTTGAAATGTCATTTTAAAAGGGGGCTTGGCTTCCTCATTATCTGTATGAAGCCCCAAGACCCACGTACTTGTGCCTTGGCCAGGCAAGATTTAGCTTTTTAGTCCCCAGCTGGCTGTGTGCTTTTCAGCATGGCTTTTGTAGAGCCTCTCTGGTTGCCCTCATGGGTCTTGCACAAAGCTCCAACCCAAGTTCTGGCTTCAGATTTCACAATGGGTGGGTGAAGGGGCTGCAGGTGGGATGCTGACTGTGGGTCCTTCACTGCATACATGTGTAGCACAAAGGCTTCCTGTGGGGAGGGAGGTTTCTGCATTGGTGTTACTCTAATGTGAAGGGGGGATTGGATCTGGTTTGTGGTGTTTTGGAAAAAACCCGACCAAACATGATCTTTATATTTTTATACCTGTAGATTTTAAACCTTGAAGAAGATAAATGTTGTTTTCCTAGTTCCCTGTGACTGCATCCAAATAGAAATGCACTGGGTTTTGAACCCTGCTGGAGCAGGGAGGTTGGACCAGATGCCTCACTATGCTCCCTTCCAGCCTTAACCATTCTGTGGTTCTCTACTATCTGACATGATTTTGCTCTAAATATCCAAGGGGGAAATGTTACACCTTCCAGTGTGTTTTTCCAGAGCCTGAGCTGGCCATCATTGGTCAGTCTTCATAAAAGATTCTTGTGTGGCCATGAGAAAAGGCACTGAATATCACGTTTTGCATTATTTTCTGGAAATTATAGTGTAAGATACTTCTAGAAATGTGAGCTCAAACTTCTTGCAGATGTTCATGTGGTCCAAGTGTGCTCTGCATTTACCACATGCACACACTCGCTTAGATCTTAGATAAATTGTTTACAATGTTTTTGCACCTTTTTATTGGTTTTGCCCTTCTTTGCTATTCAGCTACATTTTGGTCTTACAAAAAATTTAAAGCAGATGTATTGCATTGTTTTAAGGTTTATTTGGCCTTCTTTTTAAGGATCCTAGAATAACTTCATGGATACTCCACATTTTAGTGTAAGATACTTCTGACACCAAAATTTGCTAAGGGATACTCTTTGATACATTTGATAATAATAGTTATAATTGTTTCTCTGCTTCAGATCTATGCAAAGCTAATGCTGACATAGTAATTCTGCTGACACAGTAATTCTTGCATTATTTCTCCTATGGTTAATACAGATTTACAGTTTGTAGTTATGGAAGCCAACTAATGTTGTAGATCAGTGAAATTACCCTTGAGATGAGTGGTGGGAAGTGAAGGAATAATCAGGAAAAAGTTGGGGTGGTAAGGAGATCAGCACTTTCTATTTTTTTTTGAGTAGAAAGCTCTGTAGTATCTTTTACCCCTTTTAACAAGGATGTGTAGTGACAGGACAAGGGGAATGGTTTTAAACGGAAAGAGGTTGGGTTTAGATTAGATATTAATAGGAAATTCTTTACTGAGGGTGGGAGGCACTGGAACAGGTTGCTCAGAGAAGCTGTGAATATCCCATCCGTGGAAGTGTTCAAGGCCAGGCTGGATGGACTCTGAGAAACCTGGTCTAGTGGAAGGCATCCCTACCCATGGCAGGGGGTTGGACTAAATGACCTTTAAGGTCCCTTCCAACCCCAACTCATTCTGTCATATGCCTCAGAATTATCTGCAACACTTTGAGAGAAAGCAGAGTGGAAAAACAGTAATTGATAAAATAATAGATGTATACAATTACTAAAAAGTGAATATGAAACAGGTGTAACATAAAAAATTATGTAGCTACCAGTGCTTTCCAAGTTTTTGTTTCAGGTCTGATAAGTCAAGTTATTGCAAAGTTCAGGGTGTTTCTAGTGATTTTTATACTGTTTTGTATCACCCTGTCAAAATTAAATTATTTATCTTCAGTTTAGGAAGAGTGTTTTGGTTGTTTTGGGGGTTTTTTTATGAATTCTAAATAATAGCCCATGACATTTTTTAACATTCTGGTGTTAATTTGATTTCCAGTGCAGTCTTCCTTACTCTCTTATGCTGTGTTTTGACTGATAGTTAAATAACTGCTTGTAAGGCAGAAATGCTTAATTGGAAATATCTTCTTAAATTCTGCCAGCTGAGCACTCAGAAGCTCTGCATATGCTTCTGCTTCAAAAGCCAAGCACAGCAGGGTGGCTGCCAGGCTTTGTCTGCCTCGAGCCCATACCAAGGTATGGACCAACTGAGGTTGAGATAGCCCATAATGATCATCATACAAGTACTGGCTTAAACTGAGATCAAAACTCTTCTCAAAGGGTGAGTTTTGCCCAAAATGTTGTGACAGGATAGTTTTGTTACCGCTTCAGATTCTTCTTCTTTGTCATGTGTAATGTTCTTCATATTGAAATGTTTTCCAGAATTGGTTGATAAATCCATCACATAAAATGGTTTTCATGCTCATGTTGTCGTGTTTTGTTACAAAACATGCATATTGTTTTTGGAACTCCAATTTGTGCCATTTTTCTTTTCTGGATTGTATTAAGTACAATGCAAGGTTATTTATAGTCGTTTTTTCTTTTAAATATCACAAGCAGTCTGCTTGCTCTAAATGGTTTGAAAACTTGTAACAACACTCTATGTTGTATTAACTTTTCTGGGGAATTGCTCTTCCTGTGCATGCAGCTTGGTCACGTCCTCTGCAGATTATCTGTTACGTTTTTTTTTGCTCAATCCATAATTGGTTGGCTCCTTGGTTACATTGCTAAAAGATATTTTCCTGTTCTTTCAAAAACTGCTGTCTATAAAGTTTTCTGGCACACTTACCACTTTGAGGTTGATAAGAGAATTGTTTATGGTACATTGTACCTAAATTTGTCCAGCTAATGAGAAATTGGAAAGAACACAAAACTTGAAACTGAATCACTGCCTTTAACCAAAAGTCTCAAAGGCACTTCATTGTCATGTTTCCACTTGTACTTGAGAAAATATTTCCCAGAACCACTCTTAATTGTTTTTCTGGGGACTGGGACTGTGTAAATGAAACTGATAGAAAATGTGATGTGATACTGTAACATTATTATTGTTACAATAGTAATTATGTAAATAAATTGTCTTTACCAAGATAGTAATTTTGTGACACAAAAGTTCTTCTGAAGAAAAGAAGTTCTTGAGTGCTATTTTGCCTCCCCCGGTGTAAGAATTTTTCCTGCATAGAAATAACTATACAACGGTTAATTCTAGTACTGTGTGATGTTAGTTAACAATGGTCCCTTAAAGCATCTCTCCTCTATTTTCTGTGCTGAAAATCTTTACACGCTGTAGTTTTTTTCACACCTTAAAGCTGTTGCAGAGATTTTCAACATCAATATTTTTTGTTGATATATTGTCATCTCCAACAGTCAGGTGTTCACATCAGTTGGATTTTTGGTTTGTTGCACACAATTTCCTGTGTGGAGAGTGGTGGGAATTGATTCAGTTGTCCTTGAGATCTTTGGCTCTTGCCTAAAAATCTTGATATTTGTCCAAGAATTAATCATACTGAAGCTTGGCTGCCCTGGGAGCTAGATAATAAAATTGCTAATTACTTCAGATACAGATTGTTTCTGCAGCAGCACTGCCAGTGCAGAACACAGATCCCTCTGGAAGATGCTCGTACCAATTGTTTTGGGGAAAAATGGTGTGGCAAATGAGCCTAAAATTATATTTTCTTGGATAATGTTCAGCAAAAAAAAAAAAAAANTACTGTATTTTGTAGTGCTTTTTGTACCTGCATGTGCAGTTGTGTGAGTTGAGCAGGAAAACTGCTGAATGAAGTTGTACAAGAGCTGCAAACCATGTAGTAGCAGCCTGCCCAGGGTTATCCTGAGCAGTTTAAACAAAACAATTGTAGAAAAGTATAGTTCTGCTTGTAGACTGTCTTTCAAAATTCCTTTCAACTTGATTTTTAAAAGTTAGTCTCACAGGCTTGGCAAACAGGAGCAGTCCTAGTGACCAGAGTTTGTTTTTTTCCCTTCATTATTCAACTGGTGATTGGTTGCAGGGCCACAAACCATTAACTGTGTTAGAAGTTCCCTATTTGCCAAGCATTATCACTGGTCTGTGTAATATTTTTGAACATAACCAATAGTTTTAGTCACTGTGTTGACACAGAAGGTCTATCATCTTTATGGTTAAAAAGTGTTCTCACAGAATTCCTTCTGTATTGCTAGGAAGGGTATTTTCATGATGCTCTTGTACAGTGAGGTGGGTTCCATGGACCTGTGCTAAGAGATACTCTAAATCACAGAGAATTGGTTAATTGGTCTTCATTTGGTGAAGAGTAATTTCAGGAGTGGAGGGGCTGAAAAGTATGGTATTGATTATTCTGAAATAATGTCTGGTTTCTAACAAGATTTGCCAGGTCTTTCCAGAGACTTCTGAGGAAGAGTAAATTATTGCAAAGCTGTGAAGAGAATGGATTTGCAGTGTCATTTAAAGCAACAAAATGTAAGATTGTATATTCAGGCCGTGGCAGCCTGGCTTTCCTTCTGTGGAGAGATTTGCACTCCTTTATCACTAGATAGAAGGAGCTCCTCACAAAGCTGGATGACTCTTAAATGTTTGAGATGAGTGGGATAGGAATATGACTTGTATTAAATGTACACATGCTGTAAGGAGTTAAAAGCAGATCTGTCAGTATTCTTAAATGAATTAAGCTACTAACCCTGTAGTTTTTAATGTTTTTCTTCATAAATTTTGTAAGAACAAGCCCCACTACAAACATAATTTATATAACACAACTTGTGTGAAATTAGTACACAATCCCTAATTTTGTTGATTTTTTTTCATGATCAATACTATTTCAGTTTAGACTGTGAATTCTACTTTGTTTTAGCAGATCTGAATTATTTCAGAGTTCTGGTAACTAATTGTCACATGAAACTTCTGAAAACACTGTTGCAAGCAAAAGCCAACTTTCTGGGCATGCAATTCTCCCTTGGGAAAGAGGGTTGGAAATAGCTTGTGCCAATCCAGTCCTTGCACTTCCATTCCAAAGCTGTCAGTTCTAAACTGGCCTGTTTTGCCTTGCAAAAGCACTGTCATCTTTTATGACATTATGAAGAAGAACATGTCTTAACATTGTGTGTTGTATTGACTGGTTTAATAATTTGAAAACAATCAAAAGAAAAAAAGAAAGCCCAAGGCAAAAAAAAAACACCAAAAAAACCAACAAATCAACACCCAAGGGACTTTGGCATTGAGATATATACATAGCTAAGTGCTGAACACTGTGTTAAAATTTAATGTGAACAGACAACTAAAACCTGAAAATATATTGGGAAATGTTTGCCAAGAGCAAAAACATAAAGCATACAGAAAACGAAGTCAAAAGCAGGGATTTTTATTAGTGAACTACTGATAGTACTGTTTAGAGTAAAGCTCCTCAGGGCTTTTCCTCTGTGCTCAATGGAGTACACCCAAACCCCAGGGTGGCTCTTCCCCATATATAATGATTCAGGGTTTTTTAAAATCTTTTCATGGAAACCAAAGTCCATTTAAAAAAACATATAGTTGGGATAGAGCCAATACAAAGATTGGGAAGCTGGGAAGCACCTGTGTCTCCTGTAGTTTGACTGTAGCCAAATAAAGAGTAGCAAATAAGAAATTCTGCCTGTTTTTTCCATAAAAGGAGCTTTCAGATGGGGAAAAATCACTGCAGATGCTTGTGATGGAGGCATTGCTGCAGGGAGGCATCCTGCAAAGCCACTCTTAACAAAGCCCCACTTTATTCACAGAGTTCAGCCTTGGAGAGTTAGTTAGCCCTGGGTATTTTGAGAGGGAACTTAGTCAAATTTCAGTTTTATTCTTCTTTCTGATGCCAGTGGCATTTTGACTGTGAGAAATTTTAAGTCTTGACTGCTTTCTCGCTTCTTGCACTAATAAAATGGGGTTTCTGTAGCCATCACAGGGAAGTCTCAAATTGAAAGCAATATTTCGCTTAATTAGTGAAATTTATTCTGTGGCTGCATCTGGTAACATTAATCACTTACTGAGCATTAAATTAAAGTAAAACCTGCAAATCTCCTTTCCTGTTAAAGGAATGCATTGGAGGTGACCTGTTCACCTTAAGTGCTGCTTAAAAGCTTTAAAAGGCAAAATGAAATTTGTAAAAGATAGCGTGAATAACATCACTTTAGAAACTGGGTCCTGATAAACACTCCTGTTCAATTAAGCTGGACCCGGGGGTTAAAGTTCTTTTGTGATTGTTACTTAGAGGACTGGTAATTGCCTGGTGCATGATGCTGTATTTCTCTCATTTGAGTGTTGAATATCAAATTGTGGGACTGAAGCTGAAGTTTGCCCTGATAAGCTTGAAAACACCCTGCAATCTGCAGAATGTGATTTGAATTCACAGAATAGAAGTGCTTTTAATGTTTAAGTATAAAGAAAGGAGACAGGGCTGTAATTAAACCTGTCAGTTTTACAGCATGGGGGATGCTTGCCCTTAAGAAAACCCATCTTTGTGTTTCTGCATTATGGCACACAGGACTTTTTTGTAAGGCATCAGTCTTGTCAGTGCAGCACCTACTTCTCCAACTATGTGGCCATGCACTTGGAAGGGTACCCATGAGAGTGGCAGGGGTCTCGGGGAGAGAGCGGAGGGGGCTGCACCTAAAGTGTGAGAGGAAGGTGCAAATGGTGATCAACAAAACACCCACTTTAAATGTCACCAGGTCTGAAAGTTAAATAAACTCTCTCTGCTCGTGTAGCCGCAGGGCTGACAGGTTTGTGCAGCCAGCATAGGTGACAAGGCTGTGGTTCGCCCAGGGACATGCATTGAATGGGGCTTTCTCACACCCTGCCATTGCTGGTGCCGGCAGCTCTGCACTGCTGGGGCCAGCTGGGTTGCAGCATCCTCTTTGTCCTGCCACCTTTTTAACCACAGTCAATTAGTATTTGTGGGAATCAAAATAGATGTACTGGACTCACTGCATCTTGCAGTTTGGGCTCTATGGGTAGATGTTTCTACACGAAGAATATCCTCTTGCTGAATGTAGCCCATCTAACTCAGGGAAAGCAGCAGTCAGTTCTCTACATACATGTACAGTCTGATAAAATTCCATGTGCTACTCAGGTTATGGAATAGGTTGTTGTCAGTAAATGCACAACATCTTGTACTTTGTGTTCTGCCCTGCTCTCAGCCTTCGTGCTGTGGCTGCCCTGTCTGTTCTCTTACTGCTTGTTCTGGCTCTGTGATTCTCTGCAGAGCAGACTTAAATCTGAGTTTGTTTTTTCTCCTAGCTTTCTGGTGGTTTAGTTGACTTAAGTGGAGGTTGACTGATTGTTGAGGCTGGTGAGTAGAAGAGGGGTGGAAATGATGCAGAAATAGGCAGATCCCTTCCATGCGTGGCAAACTGCTGTGTCCCCATACCTTATCTAATGGAATCACACTCAGAATAGTGTGAGCAAAGTTGGAGCTGGGGTGAGAGAGGACCTTGAACAGCTGGTCTCAAGTACTAACTCAAGAATAGTAACTTTTGCTTCTCTTTCTAGACCTCTCATTCCCTTTTATAAACCCCTTTTCCTCCTTTATTAAAAACAATACTTTTCCAGCCATTAACATGTGACATGAATGAAGCAGGGTTCACTCTTAGTCAAGACATCTCAGCAATGATTGCTCTGGGAAGGAAATTTGGATTCTTCAGAGCAAAGTGAAGCGATGGTGAGAATAATAAAAAGGAAGAGACCAAGTAGCCAGAAGAATGAGAAATGGAGGTCATGTGCCTGTTTTTCCAGCAAGGGCAGTGCTGAGAGTCACAAGTGAGAAGTGCGTGCACTCCTACAAATGGTGCAAACCAGCCCGAGAGCTGAACTGGTTGAGAAATGATGGAGAATCAGCTATGTGGTTATGAATCAGTAACTGATGTTTTTTTCTGCCATGGATGAAACAGCTCCAGTATTGCCAAAATCATAAGTTAAAAATTACAGTGTGAAAAATTGTAAATCTCATCTTGTTACTCTGAATTTTTATTTGATGTACTTAAAAAGTGTTCTTTTTTTAGAAATAGGTCTAAATAAGGAATTTCTTAATGCTAGTTTTAATTCTAGTAAATCTAGTCTAGTTTTTAAGTGTCTACTGTTTAAAGAAAATAAAGCAAACAGAAGGCATCAACCCTGCGCTTTCAAATTTTTTTATAAATATGGCGTAAAAATATTTTCCTATGTAGTCTTGCTATCTCAGCATAATCCTGCTCTGTGTGTGACATGTAAGCAGGCTGAGATTTTGTTTCTGCAGGACTGCTGTTGATTACTAACATCAGCAGAAGGGCTGATGTGGTTTCAGCAGAGAGCCTCCTACATTCCACTTACGTTCTCTCTGCATCACCTCCTACCTTGAGCTCTTAGTTTCAGATGTATTCCAGAAGACTCAGTTAAAGTATTGATAGTTGGCAATCAAATCAAGTCAAAATAGGGTTTGCTTTGGGCCATGAGGACAGAGACTTAATGTATCCAGAGTCACTTTAATTCTTTCCAGAGGTGCCTCTGGAACATGATACTGCAGAGACTAAATAGACCCCGGTGCAGTTAAGTGACTGCACTGGCTTTATATATTATCAAATGTAAAATATTGGGTAGATATTGTACCAGAAATGGATAGACAATATGTACAGCAATAATTTTCAGTCACCAATGGGCTTAGGCTTCCTTCAGCTGTTTTTTGGTGTGTTTTTCTGGATGTTGGTTAGTTGGTTTGGTTTTGGATTCTTTTGGGGGGTTGGGAGGATTTTTGTTTGTATTGTTCTGTGTTTTTTGAAATGTGACCTTCTATGTGTCTTCTTGTATTGATTACTCTTCTTTTCAGAAATGGCTTTAACAGGAAGTAGTAAAGGACTCTAGAATACAACTATCTGAAATCTGCAGATAACCTGTATCTAGTGGACTGCTTTTGAAATAGGGAAAAAAGCATTTGATGTTTTTAATAGGTCAAAGTGAAATGGTTAAAAATTTATCTTGCAAAGTATGAGTGTTCTGAAGTACTTCAAAGTTTTAATCTTCTGTCAAGGCTCACATTTTGTTGTTTGGTTTTAGAGAAGGAACAAAATTCTTTCAGAGTTGTTGTCTGTTCATGGTGTAATGCAGGATTCCTGTAATTTTTACAGGGGTCACCTCTGTTTGATCTTATCAAGCAATCCAAAGAGCGAGAAGGCCAAACTGATCAGCCTGAACCTGCTTCTACTCTCAATATGCCTCTCCAGCATAACCACACTGCTGCAGACCTGTAAGTGAATGCCTCTGAGGTCTAGGAAAATGTGAAGTTGATATCACTCTTAATATTCAAATCCTCCTATATTCTATTTTCCTACTTCCTAGGCTTGGTACTTCAGTTTTGTTAAACCATTGTATTTGCAGATATTTATTATACATTAAAAATTAAATCAAATGCTGAAATATTTTCCCCCAGCCCTATAAAGTTTGTAATTGTAAACTGTTACATTATTTGCCTAGGAATAAATAATTTCCTGTATCAGCAGTGGGGGATAACAGGTCACAATAACAATTTATTTCTTCTAAAGGGGAAGAGGGAAGAGTTCCTGCAAGTATTATTCATACAGAATTGTTCCTTCATCCTGTGATATTAAAATCTTAATGTATGTTGAACCTCCAGCTATCTTTCTCCTGTGAAATCTCCTAAGAAGAAGGCATCTGGACCTCCTCTAAGTGCTACTTCCACTCCAGATGTTCAGCCTGCTGTGATCCCCCAAACACAGAAACCTCAGAAATCTACCTCCCTCTCTCTGTTCTACAAGAAAGGTTTGTTCCTTCTGCATGTGCTGATATTGCAAAGTTATCTCTTGGTTTATATCTTTCTGGGTTTTGGCGCTTAGCATTTCTGAAAAGTTCATTGTAGAATTTGTAGTAAACACCATGCAAACCTCTGGAGGAAAGGGCAAAATGGTGCCAGCAGGTATACTGTGTACACATCCAGGTGTACTGTGTACACTCTGCAGCCCATGAGTTCAAACTGAAAAAACTTACCTGTCCTGGCTGTAAGAATGTTCATGAGCTTAGAGGGTTCTTCTGTCAGAGCGTCCTTTTCCCAGCACTGACCATAAAGAGATGTCATGTGAAGCGGAACAGCTGGGCAGACATGGATGGTGCTTTCCCAGGCTCGATCTTTGTCCAGCTTGGGGGTTTTTCTGAACTTCTTGTGCTTTGTCTGGTTAGTAACTCTCAGCAGATTCACGCTCCAGGTGCCTGTTCAGGCTCTTTTTGAATTGACATAGACACGTGTGCAACATTGTTTGGTGTGGCTTCCAGCGTGCACTGTCTCTTGTGTGAAAACCTTTTCCATTTATTTTGATCCTGATTTTTACTACCTTCTCTTAATGTCTGGTAGGTTTTTTTTGTTGCAGACAAACTGTCCAATGCTGTCCCTCCTCCACTGCATTCCTTTCATTTTGTATACTCCTGTTACAGCATTTTTTTTAAAAAAGAGAACAGTTTTTTTACGGTTTATTTTTTCTTTGTTTCTGAAGTGTATCTACTGGCCTATCGTCGACTCCATACCCTGTTCCTTCACCTTCTGTCTGAACATCCTGACCTGGAACCCTTGATCTGGACCCTCTTCCAGCACACACTGCAAAATGAGTATGAGCTAATGAGAGACAGGCACCTGGACCAGGTAACATGGACAAAAAGTTTTAAAAAGTTAAAAAAGACTCTCCTGGACAAAATGTTCTTTGTAAGTTCTTAGTCATTAGAAATTGTACCCTGAGGTTTTTATTAATCTGTTGATCACTGAAAGGAGAACTTAGTTTAGACTGAAATCTGTCTCAGTTTTTTAAGCACTGGCAGTTACATAATACAGCACCTTCAAATACCATTTTGAGCTATTTTCAAAGTAGCGAAGACAGACCACAATTTCTGATAATTTGCATAAAAATATAGTGGTTTTCTTTGGGAAGACAACATGTGTGGCTAATAAATTTTTTGTTATTCTACCCTAAAATTGCAGCATGTGGTAGGAGTTTGAGAAGGTACTGTCAGCTCCAGTTAGTTGTTTGTCACACAGAAATAGAGGTAGCATTATGTTGACTTATGTTCTGGAAGTTCTTTCTAAGTTGAGTCGCCTGCTATTTTATAGAGCACAATCAGTAATAGAAAGTTATTTCTTAACTTGAACTGAAGAAGCTGAATTAATTTTCTTCATTTTTAGTTGTGTTGTCTTGTTTCTTTAATAGATCATGATGTGTTCCATGTATGGCATATGCAAAGTAAAGAATGTTGATCTTCGATTTAAAATAATAGTTTCAGCATACAAGGAGCTTTGCAACACAAATCAAGAGGTATGGAAGTTCTTAAATGTTATTGCTCCATAAAAATCCTAAAAATGAATTATTTTCCCCTGAAATGAAAATAAACTACACTTGAACATACAGAAGGAAACTTATGTTTCAGTGCATCTCCATTTTGTGGAGGAGAAAACTGACTCTAATACTAAACATCTATTTTAAACATCTTGCATAAATAGCTTGGTAACTCTCCTCAGAAAACAAATTTCATTCCATCTTTTGAAAGATACTAAATAATGATTTATGGTTCTATTTGGAGGCTAGATGAAAAATTTATGTCTAGAGCTAACAGGATTTTCAAAAGCAACAGAAGTTCCTTTATGAGTTGTCTAACTTCCATGGAGCATGAAGGGAAGAGAAGCAGATAACTTCCCACATAAGCTTTCAACAGAAACATAATTTGATACCAAATAGAGATGTATGGCTCTATATCAAACAGCTGTGTATGTATTAAAGTTGCAAGCTTAATTCTAACATGAAGAAGTTCCTTTCTTCACAGGAGCTTTAATGTACTGAAATTTTTGCACAGCACAGTACTGAAATCAATAGAAAGACCCTCACCAGTTAATGGAATTCTAGCATCCTTTCAGCAGCAGAATTTCTCGTAGTGTATTTGTAGATCTTGGCTAAACTCCAGACTTTTGTCTCCAAGCCGGTAGAGCTATTTTATCCCCATCAGGTCAGTAATGAGCTCTTTAGCCTTCCAAGGCATGCACAGTAGTCTAGACTTTTTGACACATGTGTGTAAAAGCAAATCATTCTTAAATTTGGAAAATGTTAGAACTGTGTGCACACCAAGGGGCTGTGCCAGTTAATGAAGTAGGTGCTTGTACTGGTATTCAAACACATTTGTAAAAATCCCCAACAGTTTAGAGAAGTTACAATGGCTTGCATGCAGCATATGTGCCATCCTAGCTCTTAACATAACACAGACTTTGAGTGACTTTATGAGTTTGTCAAATGTAAATTTTTAATTCCTTTTATTTTTTTTCTAATTTGTGTATGATTTTCTCACCCTATGCAGACTTTCAAACGTGTTCTTATCCGGGAAGAACAGTATGACTCCATCATAGTCTTTTACAACTTAGTGTTTATGCAGAAGCTGAAAACAAACATTTTGCAGTATGCTTCCAGCAGGGTAAGCCATTAGCTCTGTTCATTATTCAATAGACTAGAAATATATAAGCAATAAAACCTCATGGTTATTTTATTATTTTTGTAGCCTCCCACTCTGTCACCTATCCCACACATTCCTCGCAGTCCTTACCAGTTTTCCAATTCTCCTCGGCGTGTCCCTGCTGGCAATAACATCTACATCTCGCCTCTGAAGAGCCCATACAAATTCTCTGATGGATTTCAGTCACCCACAAAGATGACTCCAAGGTCTAGGTACGTTGTTGACAAGCATTTCTTTGACTGAATTTAAGGTATTTGGCTGATTTTAGTGGAAGCAAATTGGAAAATTCCACAGTCTAGTTTGTCAGTAGTCTGTGGCTATCATATAATTTCTGGTTAATAGTTTTTGTCCTGTATTTGGAATCTTCAGTCATCATTCAATGCTTTTCTGTTTTGCTCAAGGAGGTTTTTTGTTGTTGTTGTTTTGTTTGGTTTTTTTTTTTTTTACCCCCACAAAAGAGGAGTTTCCTGGTTGCTTAAATGTTGTTGGCTTTGACTCTGCATTGCACTCCTGAACCACACAGATGAGCTTTGTAAGCTTCTTTAAAGGGAAAATACTTTTTTGCAAGAAAATGTTTGTTTAGCTGGCTGAACAGAACCCTTCAAACTGTTGGTTACTAGTTCTTAGCAAATAAGGATGACAGTAAATGTACCAGTTTCGGACTAGGATCAAGTGAGTCCCACTGTGCACAAAAGTTTAAATGTTATTATGTATTTTAGGTTGAAGTCCTGCATGATTTTGATTAGCAAACACCTAAAGGCAGAGATGAGAGGATGATTGTCTGGGTACCCAGCACCGAAGGGTCTTCCTGCTGGTTCAGGACAGGCTATGGGGGCCTCTGATTCTTTCAAGCCACAGTTTCATTTCTGTCTGTGTGATTCAGTTCATTTGGTGATTCGGCGTTCACTGGCTCAGAGAGAAATGTCTCAGCACAGTAAAGCACAGAATGGATTTGCACAGTTAATGCAGAGGGAGAGAGGAAGAGACCTTGTTAATGCCTTGTGCTAACCTGTACTAATTATTCAATGCTTCTGTCATTGTTAAATGTAGCTTAAACTTCTCTTCTTCATTTGGCAGAATTTTGGTGTCAATTGGAGAATCATTTGGGGTGAGTTTTAACATCTTTGATATCTGGTGTTAACTGTGTGTAATAACTTTTGGAGGAATGGGATAGCCTGCTCACATCCCTAGAGCAGGCCAGTGAGAGTATCAGATTTAATATAGTAATTATAGGGAAGTTCTGTTAACTCCTTTCAAAGATCCAGACTTCACCTTCAGAATGTGTTTCATTTTATTTTAGTTGCTTTGGCATGTGATAAGGCTTCTTAAAACTCTAGAGTTTTAGAACCCCTCATTTTTTGTGGATAATCTGGAAAGTTGGAGTGGTTTCAAGATTTATTGGCAATTCTTTCCCTATTTTCTTGTCACCTCAGACTTCTGAGAAGTTTCAAAAAATAAACCAGATGTTGTGCAACAGTGAGTGCCACCTGAAGCGCAGTGCAGAAGTAGGTGCTGCTGCCCCGAAGCCACTGAAAAGGCTGCGCTTCGATATAGAGGGGCAAGACGAGGCAGATGGAAGGTGAGAGATTGTCCTTTTGGGCTTTTCAGAGATCTTGCATATATTGGGTTCTCAGGGCCTTCATCCTAACTTCTTCCTGATATGCTATCTTGTGTTAATTTGTGAGCTTTAGCAGCTGTATCAAATGAGAGATGGAAGCATGAAGCTCCTCAGTTACATGCTTTGATGTCAGAAGCTACTCCCCTTGACTTAAAGTTTAGGTTATGAAGGTAAACAGTTATTTTTATTAACTTAACCTTATGCTTTCTTTCTGCAGCAAACACCTACCCCAGGAGTCCAAGTTCCAACAAAAGCTTGCAGAAATGAGTGAGTATTACTTTTCTCATAATCTGCAGAGCACTGAGTGCCTTGCATAAGTTCGGGCCCACTCAGATGAACACATTGTTCAATCCTGATGTGATTTGGGTAATTTGCTTAGCTTTTGTACTTTGTGCATAAAATCTTGAAAAAGTAGATTGCAAAATGGAAATTTATGCACACAGGAAAACCATATATAGGTTTTTTATTGCTTTGCTTTTATTGGGAAGTGTCTGTGACTGCTTTTTCTTCTACTGTGGGTCAGCATTTCTTTCAGATCTTATGGCATCACTTTTCTGTTTTGAGATGAAACTCAAATCTAGCTCATGAAAAGCAAAACGTCCCTAACCCCACATCTGAGTTGTGTTTTCCACTTATGAGAATGAGCACATTTGGCCTGGCCAGGCATTCTCACGTTCTGAGAACCTGAGCTCTGCAGCTGAGCAGATTTGCCCATTAAAAACTCTTACATCAAGATAGGTTTGAGTGTGGATCCAGGTACCTCTCCTTTATTTTAAGGCAGGGAAAATGTTTTAGTGTTTCCTTATGGAAGAGGTTTAAGAAGGAGAGCTCTGTCTCATGGCCAGGAGTGCTGGTGTGTGCCACTGAGGGGAAAAGGCATTCCTGGGCAGGCTGTCTGTGGGATGTGGGCACTGCTCAGTCCACAGCCTCTGCCCAGCAACAGGGTGAGGTTCCCGATGTGACACCGACCATCTGCCTGCCTGGAGGATGGAAATGGACACAGTGAGGGGACAGAGACAATGAGAACTGGAGTGAGCAGGTGGAAGGGATTTCATAAGATCACCAAGACCGAGCAAGTATGGCTGAAACAATGCAAAATTAGGTGTTCGTCCTATAATGAACACTATAATGAGGGATTCAGTTTGTTTACAATAGAATAATGTACTTCTATTCCTTGTGTCATTACAAATTTTTCCAATAATCAGTCCAAAGTAATTACGAAGAAAAGATTTCATTCTTTTTTGTTTGTTGGGTTTTCTTGTAGCATCTACTCGAACAAGAATGCAAAAGCAGAAGCTGAATGATGGAAATGATACCTCAGGCAGTGAAGAAAAGTGAGATTCTTCTCAGGACCAGGGGCTGCACTGCCAGCCCTCTTAAAATTCTTTTTGTTTTACAGACTTCATTAATAGAGTTGCTTTTTTAGTTGCTTTTTATTCCAAGCTGCTAGTTGAAAGCATTTGTATTTTGTTAAATGTTTTCTATGATACTTTGCCTTATGATGTAGCATATATACAACGTAAGCCACTGAATTTAATTTATATTTTTTTTGAGGATTTTTAAGAAGTCTTGGAAAGTATCTGAATTTCCTGTTGCAGCATTACTGATTTAAGCCAGTTCAGTCTCGTTGGATTGAATTTTTTATGTCTAAAGATGAAATGTTAGCTAGAACGATTTTAAATGCACTAATTTTGTTTCTTAGATTTGATTTTTAGATTTTCATTACTTGGAAATTTTGAAAATGGTGGGCCATTTACTGCAAAGACTTCTGTCTCTGTTCATAATAGCACATCAAATTCCTATTTAACTAAACTGGACAGCAGCTGGCGGCCTTGCAGAGCAGGGGCCTCACCTCGGGAGTACAGCCTGAATTCAAAGTGAACTCATTTTGTAGCCTTACTACTGAAACCAACACTGGGAATTCTGTTGTTTTGCTTCCCCAGCTCTCACCCCGGTGTCACTTTGGAGGGCAGTTAGACTGAATTTCATGGACTATGAATCCCACAGGGATTCATCCCAGAATCCCACATTGAATCTGCCCAGAAGCTGAAGCTTCTTCCCATACGCAGAGTAATTGATGTGCCCTTTCTTATCTTTGGAAATCTCAAGTATAAAAAGAAAAGGAAAAAAATTACCAACAAACCTAAACCATACCTGGTACACACAAGACTTCAAAATTCTAATTATGTAGAATTTTCTTGATTTCTTCAAATTTTCACCTAATTGTAGCCAACCCAATCAGCTTGAGGAACAACTGGAAGCTGAGTGTCTCCAGTTGGGTTCCAGGTAAGAGCAGCCTGGTCTCTAAAAGCACAGGGCATCTCACATTTGCTTTAATGTAGCATCTGCAAAAACCTGAACGTGGTGAACCCATGTTGGGAAAATCCATCTGACTTTACTTTACTGAAAAGGCAGTTATTTGAGCAACTTGAGAATTCAAGTTGCAACTAACAAAAGACTCAAACAAAACCATCCAATACTTTTTTCATCTTTTGTATTTGTAAGTCACTGATTCAGATACTGGAACTTTTCTTGCAACAACAGTTTTGTTAAAATAGCCAATTAACACGAGTGCTTGTTTTATTTCCACTGTATTAAAATATAAGCAAATAAATTGTCTTGCTTTAAAATTACCCGTTTTTATGAAATTTAGCTTTTGCAGCTACTTGAATCAAGACCAGGTACAGTAGAAAAGCATGATATTCAAGACACAAACATTTTGAACCAATGTCTTCCAGGTAGCTTATTTACAGATTGTTTAGCTGAATCTAGAGTACTTACAGTAGGAAGCTTTTTAAAGATCCATTCTTGTGTTGACTCAAAGCTAACCCTAGAACTACTAAAAATTCTATGAGCAGCAAAACCTGTAAATTAATTTTAAAACAGTATTGAAGGGTTTTTTTAGACTCAGTATGGCTTCAGCCTTCTTACTGTAAAATGTACACAACTTTCCAGAGTACCTTATGTTTTTTTTTCTCACTTTTTGCAGTTTTACAGACAGGATATATGTTAACATTGGAGTGCACTGACTGTAAGCTCTGTTACAGCAGTCCTTTGGCTAGAGGGATGATACAGAGTCCAGTATCTAAATAGATTCATTCTTTCTTTACTGTGACACTGTATTTTTTTTGTTCAGATTGAAAGCTTTACATGAAATGTACAATATTATTTTATACAACTAATCAGTTTCTCGCCTTTCAAGATCAATAAAATAGCTTTTAAAGGATTTATAGTCAGTGATTTTCTTATATTAGGTGATTTCATATGGTACCTATCCAAATAAATGCATATTGAAACTAATGGCTTTTTATTAGATATGGAAATCTTACTGTTTTTGACAGCACTTTTCTTAGAGTGAGACCTTGCTGTACTAAAAATGGCCTGGAATATTGAGACTGTTCCAGGAAAAAAGAAAACTTGGAGTCACAGCAGGAGCTGGGCACAAAATGTGATGGCCATTTTAGGTGCTTAACACCAAGCCTCAGTTTCTGAGGAAAGCTGAAGCCCTGGGTGTAGGATGAGGTCAGGTAAATTCCCATTTCTGTCCACTGGTATCATTCCATAAGGGAATTGAATCTATTGGCTTGGCTGTGTAGCCATCTGAAGGTGGAGGAGCTGACTCCCAGGCTTCTCATTTGATGTTTTATACCTTAATCTCTTGCTGCTGTCCACTGTTTCCAAATACTCGTTGTTCTTATGTGTCCAAGGAGCTTATTTCTTCCTCGCTGCCTTTGGACGTGCAAGTGAAGGACTGTGCTGAGGCAGTGCTCGTGCAGAGGGGCTGGACTAAACAGCAAGGTCCTCATGGTTACCAGAGCAGCCACAGGCAATGTGTAAGTGCATGTTTTCAGGCACAGGAGTGGCTGCAGGAAGACACCTGGATCAAAGGGGAAGCAGCTGAAGAAGATTATGGCTGTGTGATACCAGTGCCCAGTACCAGCTGAAATCTTTTAAAATATAACAGGCTGGTCATAATGTACATTTGCTTAAAAACTATTGGGTCTTCTGAGGACCATTTCATTAACCACAGTTTATTAGGTTACCTGGGCATTGATTTCTTTGAAAGGTGGAAATACAGTTGAAGAAATTCTCCAGCTTACAAATGTGTAATCTGGTGACAGTGATTTCCTGAAGAACGCAAATAGCCTTCAAGGTACCTCTGTGAAATATTATCTGGTTTACTTTTGTTGCCCCCACCCACAGTCAATTCAGTCTATAAGCATCAACCTTTCTTCATTTTTACTGGAAAGAAAGGAAAAAAATTCCACTCAGACTGTTTTAAATATTATGGCATTTTTATTAATGGTCTATTAAACCAGGTAAGTTTGTATAGAAACAAAAATGTCATTTATATTTAGGCTGTAAACTTTCTACATCATTGGGTGGTGGCCAATGAATCCTGCCTCTATGGGGCAAAGAAAGGCTCTGTTTTACAAGGAAAGCCCATGGAAAGGGTTCTGTTCATATAAAAACAGCAGTTTACATAGTTACCAAGCATTGTAACAAAACTCTACAGGTGAGTACTAGATGACAGTGGAGTGCTGGCTCTTAGCTTCAGTAACTTAAGAGAACCTTCAAATGACCCTACCCATGCAATTTCTTTTTCTTTCCTGATTCCTTTCTGAAAAGTGGAGCATTGCTCTTTATTTAAACCCCAGAAACAGTTTCTGCTTGACCAAATTTTCACTTTTTAATAAATACCTTTTGTCTGTGGTATCCTAAAACAGAACAATACTTTATTAAGTATTTTACCTGCAAGATCCACAAATACAAGGTTGTTGCAGACTGTCTCACAACAGTAAAGTGCATCCCTAATTTCTTCTGAAATGTCCCAGGGTTGGATTTCAAGCACATATTTACATCCATGCACCCACATTTAACCAGCTGAGCCAGTAACGATGGGTTTTTGTTTGAACACATGCAACAAAAATAAAAAAATTAAATAAATAAACATTTCTATGAATGTAGCACTATCAAATCCAGGTCAGAGGATACAGAATAAAAGCCAACACTGACACAGAGGAACTTTAGAATTACCCTCATTCAGTCCAGAAATGCTTTTTCTCAAAATTACAGGCTTTGTCAATTATTCTGAAATTGCAAGTAGGCTTTAATGTGTATGGTTGGTGGAAATAATGAACAGGATGGAAGTAAATTGGGGAAAAAAAATGACACTTGGTTTTATTAAGCCAAAACTGTCTTGTGCCGAGCAGCATGCCATTTCAGCTGCAATCTCTGTTCAACTCCTTTGTTATGAACTTGAGCTAATGGAGGAGAGTGGTGTCCCTCTCCAGTGCCATCATTCCATGCAGCAGTGGCCCCAGAGAAGGTTTCTGATCAGATGTTGAGTCAAAAACCCCCCATCCGTCATTTCACATTGACAATTTTTTGTTAGATTCTTCTGAGTAAAACAACAGAAAGGTGTGTAGAGACCTTTCATACTACACACCTCAGGAAAGCTGGAGTGACCCCTGACAAGCCAGTAGCAGGGGTGGAGGTGCCCAGCTGGCTCCACTTCCCCCTGAGACTGGGTGTGTGCCAGTGTGATGCCAGCGGGGTGGGTGGGACAGGGGCCGGTGCCAGCTGCTGCCTCAAGGCTGGGATGGACTCCTACACCCTCGTTCCGTGCACTGCCCCCTTAAGGAAATGCTGGCAGGTGAATCTGGCATCTCAGGCTTCTTAACCAGGGATCAGCAGCCTTGGCTTACACAGAATCCCTTGTGTCCAGGCTTTGGTATGATCAGTGCTGGGCTGGAGCACACAGGGCTGGCAGTGAAGTTGTGCCCTACTGTGACCCTGTTTCACTGCCTGCAGTAACCTCTGTCTTCATGCTAGTGTCAAGTGCTTCTCAACACAACCTTAACAAAACTGACCTCCTTCCCCAGCAACGCTGTTTTTGATGAATCTGCATTATGCATTGGAAAGGTTTTGACCACTGCTGTTTGAAGACAAAATACTGACACAGCTGCTAAGAACAGACTTAGCGCTGCTGGAGGAAGTCATACTCATCGCTGAGGGGGTGGCAGAATGTGCTTGTTAGCAGTAGATGATCCAATATATTTCTAGTGAGAGTCTCCAACACAAGTAAATATTTACCACAGCATTTTCTAAAATACTTGCTTATCACCCTCTTCCTAAGTAAATTCTGCTACCTGCACACTTCACCTTTCCACTCCCACCCACAGGCCTGGGGTGAAGGGGGTACTACTCACTATTCCTCTTCTGAGTATGTGCTGCTCTTTTTTTTCTCCTTTTCTTCCTCAAAGAACAGGTTTGTTTGAGAAATGAGCCTCCAATACAGTAAAGAACAGCTATTTCCATCTTAGACATGAAGATATGATTATTTAAGGGAATTAAGTTCTTAGAAACCACATTTAAGGATTAGAAAAGGTCATCAAAGGATGCTGTAGCACAGCAGGGACCTGCAGGAAGGTTGCAAGACTACTTCTATTTGTGTACTGAGCCTGGTCATCCTGCTTTTTGTCTTCCCCATTTGTAAAATACTGCAAAAGGCACTTGAAGTCACTTCACTCAGTCAAAATCTTAAATTCTCAGGGCTAATTCACAGTTATCTGTTAGAAAATTCAAGTAAATGTGCCATGAGCTCCACATCTTCTGTAATGGGGCAAACCTCCCTCTGTGCAGCACTGGGTGGGGTTTTCACCTTAATTCACTTCAGCCACTTTGGAATGAAGCATCTGCTCTATCTTAGCCACTGATGATCAGTGCTGGGAGCGAGGCGTGGCTGGAGGGCAGCTCCTCTTTCCTGAACAGCCCTCAAAGGAAGGTGGTGTGATCAGCTTACAGCTCTGACCACAGCAGAATCTGAAATGCTGTATTTGGACAAGATCCCTTCATCACCATCTGCAGCATAGTGTCAGTTCACTCTTACACTTTAATTAATTTGAAGTTATCACTTCAAAATCACTGTTTTGTCTTTTTGTCTGAAGTTGATCTGAGGAGAGCCAGTAGGATAGGAATAAATAAGCCTCAAGCAGGCCTTCCTTTTCTTGAAATCTTGTTTGGATTTGTAACTAGGTCGTTTTCTTAGTAAAACTCACAGTGTGACAATTTACATCCAGACAAACTTGGTGAGTGCTTCCATTGCGGTGCCAGGGCCCATGCCTGGTGTAATGGAAAGGGGGACTCCTTTCATTCTGGCTAAACAATTAGACAAGTGCTGGGAACTCAAAACTAATTTCCTGCTGAAGCTCCTCATAAATTAACTCCAAATAAACACCACGTGAGACATAACCTCCTAAAAATTAGAAAGCCTCTCATCATAAAGAGCTTACGGTATTTTACCATATGTCCAAAAAACAAGTTTGTATCTTCACTTCATATAAATGATTATAAAAAGAAGCCCACTACGGCATATTAACTGAGTTTTGAGACAAAAGTATACTATGAAAGTTTTAGCAGCAAACAGGTCACTGTCCCATAAAATCCAAATACAGACTGTTTAAAAAAAAAAAATAAAAAACTAGAAAGACTAGATAATGACAAGCTTAGTTTGCTTGACTTTGACTGGGAAAGGGTAGTTACTACATAAGATTTTTGTGTTAAATTCTGGCTGTTGGCAATGAACAGTCACCACACATCTACACTGTTGCCATCCTTACAACAAAGCCTATGTTAGTGGACTTCTACACACTCCCTAAGCTCATGGACACCAAGACTTTGTTTCCAAACCATTGTGCATTCTGACCACGGAGAAGTTCTCCAAAGGAAAAGTATCTCCAGAAGGGAAGAGGACGTGCTCTTCAGCATGGTGGTAGTCAGACCTCAGTTTCGGAATGCTCCCACTCTGCTGGCTTTGCTAATGAAGTTTTTCAGGAGGTCATGGTCCATGTCCGCAAAGCCTTGAGTTTGTGTAACAACAGTCAAATGGTTTATGCAAAATCTGAAGCAAAATTCTTCCAAGTCCTAGGAACAAATTTGAGTAATTTGTAATAAGAATTACTGATACAATTATTAACATTTTTATTTTGGTTCAAATCTGTCATTTAATTAGCAGAGAACATACCAGATTGTTCCCATTAACAATCCCTTTTCTGATCCTTTTGATGAGATCACAAATGATAGGATGAAATCTGTTCATACAAATGATTCAATAAACCCACTTTTAGAAAAGAGGAGTAGCCATCTAAATCAACTCTAGAACTCCATCACATTTACTAGAATTTACTACATTAAATTAAATTAGTAAAGTTACCAATGGGTGAAACCATCAAATTGCCCCCAAAGAGAACTACTAGAACATCAATAACTCTTATCCTGCTTGTACTGCATTTGGTAGTTGTCCTGTGAAAAAGAGTAGATATGCTAGTCGTGCTGGAAATAAAAGCAAAATACAATGGAAAATGTGGTGATGCTTGCTGAATACAAACTGCATGTTAGAATACACGTGTCTTTCATGGCAAACACAGGAATTGTATCCCTCAGTCTAAAGGGATTCCCAGATAGCACAAAAGGTTCTGCCTTGTCCTGGTCTCACTGTAAGAGGATGCTCAGCTGTTCAGCACAGGATGGATACAAGCCATCAAGCCAAACCACCAGGATTGCACACAGAAAATTCTTCCCACTCAAACTCCTCACAGCAGTGGCAATCCTCTCCATGCACTGGCTCAGTCTCCTTTAGTTGGGACCTATGCAACAACTTGCTGTGAAGAAAAATTCTGCAGCCAGGGCTGGAGCCAGCAGCAAGGAAATCAGAATTGATCCATAAACTATAAACTCTTCAAGGGTTACAGCAAGAAGAGTAACCCATGCCAATTTGATTCAATGTTGACTACACAAACATTCCAGCCTGGGATTAACAGTAGAAAGATACTCAGCAGACTACCTGTGCATTTCCCTTTGAAAACTTTTCCTTAGATTCCGTGTTCCAAGATGTAACTAAAGCATAAACCGAAACACAAGATCTCCTTAAAGAAGAAATGCTGTATGTAACAAGTATCTCTCATCAACAGCTACTGGGAAAGTACAAAAGAAATGAGAATAGAAGAAGCAAAAAATCAGAGGAAATAAAAAAATGTAGACAATCAAAGACAGTGACACCTTTAGTTCCAGCAGGACTTCTGAAGTGGTACTGTCAGAACCTGAGCTGCTTTACAATCAATGTGTGAACTTTATTTATTTATGCTAGCTAAAATGATCAGCAGCTCATTTTTCTGATGCTGGTATGAAGAGGACCATAGATTATAGAGA
This sequence comes from Bombycilla garrulus, assembly GCA_013400315.1. Taxonomy (NCBI): domain Eukaryota; kingdom Metazoa; phylum Chordata; class Aves; order Passeriformes; family Bombycillidae; genus Bombycilla; species Bombycilla garrulus. The sequence goes on from VXBU01001338.1 coordinate 396,720, forward strand.
ATCCTGGTCACTCATTTTGCAGTTTCAAAAAATTCTACCTTTTATATTCTGTTTTATAGAAGACGATTAGTCTAAACTTTGCTACAGCATACTGAGAAATATGCTTTAAAATAACTTGTAGCAGACACTCTTTGTATTTTCTGAGGATAGGAAAAAATATTTTCATGTATCTTAAATCCTAACAGATGCACACAGTTATCAAGTCAGTATTCATTTAATTTACAATGTGAATAGCATGTCACACACTATAATCTTTCACTTATGATGTTCACATCTAACAACAAAAAAATGGAATTCTATCTTTTCAAACTACCACAATATGAGGCCTCTTTCTTAATCCTTCTTTTGGCAGTTTTCTGCTGAAGTGCTGACACGCTGCACATGGCTATCAAACCAGGAGTTACTATATTAGTGTAGTACAACAGAAGATCCTGGTTTATTCCACAATACCTTAGACAGAGACTACCCCCATGTCCTTGATAAAGAAATCTTTGCTGCACTTCCATCCCTTTCTGAGCTGTGGGTGTAGGGAGGAGGGCAACAATACACTCCTGGGTTTGGCACATGCTGCAGCCAGGGTGGGTGGACCAATTTATCATCTGACAACTGTGTTAAACTGTTACATGTTTTGAACACTGAATCATAGAAGGAAGAGGACAACATGTTATCCAGCCAATCCCTTTTATTGTGTCTCAAGCATTATGAACCCTGGTACTTTGTCCAGGCTAGTTTACTACTTCACAACACACCTCAACATATCTTTAACTATTCTTTAACTACTTCACCAGATTCAGACAAACCAAAAATACTTCCGCTGTGATGTTCAAAAATGTTGAAAAGCTCATAAGAGGAGAAACTACAGAATAATTTTTTAATGAAAAAGCTTCTGTGAAGAGAACCAAACCATTGGGTCATGCCTTTCTGTAGAGTTTTCCCTGCTATACTAAGTTTGCATCAGCCCAGCACACTGAAAGCACAACTCCTTTGGCCCAGCCATCCATGCCCTCTGTTTCTGATACCTGGATTACAAATGCCTTATAACTGGCAGCTCATGATCTTACTATCTACTAACCTCTTGTTATCCCCTTTCAATGCACAGAACTCACTGACTTCCAGCCTCCTCTTTGCAACTCCTACACAAGTTCATCTCCTGTAGCTTGCTGTCTCCATACAGCACTGACTACTGCAAGATTTTTAACTCAGTGTTTGTTCCAGTCTCTTCTTTCTACTTGCCTCCCATACCTGAAAGGTATTTGTAGCAATGTCCCCTACATCTAAGACACATAAGCAGACTTTTTGAGTAATAAAACCCACCACAGTTATCTCCACAATCATCACAGCACTAAGAAGATGAGAAAAGGAAAATATCTCTGGAAGTATTTGTTTACCAAAAAAGCACGGATAACAGGTTGAGTGTTAGTGACTCATTCCAGAACCAAGGGCAGACCAGATGACAGGATATGGGGGGGAGTATTAACAATAGGTAATTTGTTGTATGTCAGCATAATTCATTGTAAATGCTACTGCAAAAGTGGATTTTTTTATAAAAGCACAACTGTAAATATGCAAGGACTTTACAGGTAATTTCTCCCACTGCCTGTAAAAGTCAGCACCAGAATGACTGTACCAGACACTGGCAGACAAAACGATCAGCTGAATAACTCAGGGAATGAAAGGGCAAAATCCAAAGGCAGAGATATAAATGGCACTGAGAAATTTGCATGCCATGCCCTGCCATGCCACAGGACAAGGAAGGAAGCAGATTAAGAACCCTGACTCACAGGGGCAAGCCAAAAGGGCAGGAAGAAAACACTAAACTGTGGGGGTTTAAATTATTATTTTACAGCGTAAAAAGGGGAAAACAAACATTTGTTAGGCCAGAAAGGGAAATTACAGTAATCATGCCTCATCAGTTAAATACAGTCATGTTTACATTAGGCAACTTCATCTCCCAGAAAACAACAGCTTACCTGAAGAGAGGTTCTTACCTGAGCTTCGTACTTGACAGCGGCAGAAAGAAGAGCAATGGCATTCTCTTCACAAATGCCTTGTTTGATCGTTTGCTGGCAAAGCTTCTTCAGTCTGTTTTCTCTATACAGTGTTGCCAAATCTAGCAGTCCTGTGAAGATTCATACAGCTTTAACTATTCTGATGCAAAATACATTAGTGTCTTTTCAAATTAATCAGTTAGCCTTTTGTTTTAGGCTGAATTAATCAAAGACTTGCTCTGTTTTTTTTCCCTAGATGATGTGTGCATATTTTGAAGTCCCCTACAGACCTATCAAAAAAGGAACCATTTTATTACAATGCAAATGTTCTGTTCTCTTGTTCTCATTCTGGACACCAATTACTGACTTACAGCCTCTTAAATTCATGCAGGGAAGAGCTCCCTTTTCATTCAGGATCAAAAATCGCTACAGCTACTCAAACAAGTAGAGATTCAGGATGGCATTACTGCCTTTCTAACTATAAGGAAGTTCTTTATAAGAGCAACAATGTTCTTTCTGGAAACTTGTCACCTTTGATCTCATTGCACGCCCACCGCTCATTCTCCTTGGGCATGTTTCCTGCTACTGCATCCTTTCTTCCTGACACCTGCCAAACTCAAGATTTAAGTGCTAATGAAACTAAAACCCACAAGCCCTGCTTTCCTTACCCTGTATGACATGCAGATTGAACTTTTCAAAGATAATAATCTGGAATAATTTCCATTTATGGTAAATACCTATTGCATCTTCAGGAGGGAGCCTAATGTTGTCTGTATACAGATATTCCAGGAAGGCTCGGTAAACAGGATAAGAAAATTCACTCATTTCTATGATTTCATCATCATTATTGAGTATGGAGCGAAAATGTTCACACCTACAAAACATGAACAAAGATTGTACACTGTAAAGAGTTAAGCTTGAAAGATGAGCTGCAGCAAGAAGTTGGTTAAAAAAAAAAGAGAGATCAGCCCTAACAGACTAAATACAAAAGCAGAACCTCTAGCTACCTGATTTCTTGCTTTGAACATCTTCATTTCTTTAAGCCTTATAAGCCTGATATATATAGTTCAGAATTTTATTTCTGCTGTTAATACTTTATGGCAGGCTCCATTTCTATTTACAATATCTACAAGATTATCCATCTGGTTTAATGTCATTTTCTTAAATTCGTTATACATAAACAATCAATTTTATTACTTGTCTTGTAGCAGATAAAATTTACAATTAACTTTGACATTTCTGAGATTTGACCCTGATTTCTCCAGCGCTTTCTAATGAAGAGGGAAATTATGAATAATTTATAGATATCATTTATTCCAGTTTCAGGGTCCATACACAATTTAACATTAATCATTACATTCGAGGATTAAATTATTGAAAGTGAAGACACTCTCACTCAGATTTTCATCACCTTTTTCTTACAAGTCTGAATGGTGACAGATACAAAAGGACAAAGCACTGCCCTTGGTAGCTGTAATATGCAACTTCCAGTTCACAGGAATTTACAATGCACTGTAACTTACCGTTCCTTAAAAAGCATCCTAACATGCACATTGTTTTCAGTTTTTATTCATGAAAACGAACACCTCGACTTCTGATGACTTTTCCTATAACAACCACAATTGAATCATACTTCTTTGTACTACACTAATTTGTAACTCTCCCAGATGTGAATTTTCTCTTCTTTTACTCAACCTTTCCTGTAAAAAGTAGGATGGTTTCCTTTTAATGTCTCTGAGACAACTATAGCATAAAGACAATATCACTTACATCCAAATGAAAAGGAATTATTTAACTAATGACTTAAGTTCTTCACATTTTACTGGTAATTGAAAGAATTTTTTTTATCTTAGTATTTTGAGGCTTTTAATAAAATAATGGACTCTCTTGTCAAATTCATAAAGAAATAAAAGTAATTTTCTAGCTTCTGCTACATCTTTTACCACATTCTGGAATTGGGAGAGGCAGACAAAACCCCATTGTTTTGCTTCCCAGAGCCCCATGTTAAATAGTGGTGACCATGCTATCCATCCAGCATGGATCAGACCTTGGCAATGGTCTGTGCCCCAAAGGCACCACACAGAAATCAGAGATAAGGTGGTACACATTGATCCCTGGAAAATTAATAAGTAAATGAAAATAAAAATAGGTTAGAGCACATCCTCCAGTCTGCAAAGTATCTTGGAGCGACTCATCCTTTGGAATGTCTCTGTCCCTGTCCCTCTCCCTCAGCAGACCCAGCCCAGACACCCAGCCCTGGCTGGCTGAGGGCAGAGCTGTAAATCCCACCCACACATCTGCAGATGTCTCTGTTCTGCAGGCAGCGCTGGCCTTGGGCTGTCTCACTGAGCCCGCTGCTCCCTGACATTTCTCCACCTCTGCCAGCCAATAACCACCAGAGTAGGATCCAGCTCAAGAACAGGAACAGAACAAGATGCAAAGAAGTCCTCATGAGCAGTAAAGAAATGACTAAAAAATGAAAAGGAACTTTTACCAGCACTGCTTTCATGACAATGCTCCAGAAGAGGCCAAATGTAGCAAAACATCTTTTAAAATACTTTGATCTAGTTGCACCATGAGAGTAAAGTAAATATTAATTTTACAGACTGTGCCTGATGCTTCATTACTCCTGTACAGTATTTTGGTAACACCACATATGTAAATCCATTTTAGAATGAGACATATTTCCTTCACAGAATGACATATAATCTGAGAAAATAAACAGTAGAGCAAGAAAGAGGAAATAAGGAAAAGCCACATATAGTCTGATTATCAGGAAAACAAACCTCAGGAACATTTTGGGCATACACAAGATTTAGTGTGGTATCTGATGGAGAACACATGGCATTCCAAATGAAGAGGGTGGACTGTAGGCATGAGTGTAATGTACAAGCAGTGAAACCAGTAAAGGGAAGACAAAAGTAATACAGGTAATCAAAGTAGTAAAAGAGCAGAAAAAAAAACAAAACAACAAAACAAGGACAGGCAAGAATTAATAGGGAATTTTAATTTTACACAGCAATATACAAGAAATCACTAAGAGGACTCAGGAGCAAAAGTAGGAAGATGAAAGTGGTGATAAGCTGAGTGAGATAGCCAAGCACTTTGAGGAAAAAAGAGCAAAGAGAAAAAATATTATAAAAATCAGGAGGATGAGGCAGAAGCAGTTGACAAAGCAGAAGAGGTCTAAAGCAGTGTCTCTAGAATATCACAGGAGAAACCACATCAGCAGTAACAAATTAATCCCTCAATGACATCATTCTGTAGATCTGCTTACATCAAATCTCACCATGAAGTAGTCTTAATTTGCAAAAAGTTGTAAAAACAGGGAAAAAATGCCAGCTTAAAAGTCAAACTCACTGATAAGAATGTTTAAAACACATTTCTTTAGAACAAGAAATCTGTCACAAAAGGGGAAAAAAGATAATCTGGATAGCACAAACAGAAGTTGCTGAAACACCTGAAGGGTCCTGTGGAAGGAAAGAGCGCCAAGAATAAACATACCCCCCTCAAATCATTCTGATGGAGGAAGCCAAGCATATAAAGGTAGAAAAAACTGATTCTAAGTACTGAGAAGACAGGAGAAGGAAGTGAGCCTTTTCCTTGGCAGAAAAAAGGTTATTGTAAATCAAGGTCAAGGCCATCTAGGAGCACAAAGGAGGATAAATGTCTGCTGGAGGGAAGTGATGGAAAGGCAGTAGTAGAGCAACATGTTGGATAACTACAAAAAGAGTAACAGTGAAGAGCAGCAGATGAATCCCTGACTCAGGGAAAAGGGAATTTGTAATAAGTCAAGAATATTTTGCAGTGATGGCTCAGCACAGTGGACTACACTAAACAGTTCAGTTTATACTATTTATACAGTTTGTTCCTTACCTAATTTTGAGAAGAACTTTGTGAACGTGAATGTATTTTCCATCCACTAGGAACTTCAGGTCTGCAGTTTCAGGGTTGTCAAATTCCTTCTTTAGTGACTGGGCTACTGTTAGATGGTCATCAGGCTCTAGAATAAATAGGGGACTTTATAAAGTAGTAAGCAATACAAATATCTCCCACTACAATATTCTGAGTGTGTGTCAGCAATTAACACTCTTAATAAATACATCCCCCCAGCAGCCTATGTGCTCTGTATGGGCCAGAAAAGCAAGGAAAGGACAGCTTCCTTCAGTCCTTTCTAGTTTCCTGCCCCAAGCAAATATCTCCATTTAAAAACCTGTGAATTCCACTCTTCTAACTCATCTATATAAGGCCAGGAAGAAAAAAGAAAAAAGTTAACAGTCTTGGAAGTTTACTGCTCCATATGATAGAAAATGCTATCAACCATTACTGAGTAAATTAAATTAAAACTGCTAGTTGTTATAAGATCCTCAAAAGATCAATAAAAAAAATAATAAAATTTTCTGTAATGGTCCCATGAGGAGATATTATATTACTGCAAAAATGAATCTATTACAGAAACATCATATTGCTTTGCAGTAAAACTGCCCAGTGCAATGTCCCTAAAAGTAAATACCAACACTTACAAGTTAATTGTAAAATTATAGCTTTCCCTAGACTTAATGGTGCTAGAATCACAGTGTGTCAATGTCTGCATCTTCCTGTTTGTGTCATGTGTCTGTATATCCCACTGTGCACATGATATTTGCATTATAAAGTTACCCAATAGCTTTGAAAAGTCATCCATTATCTGCATACAAAATTTTTACCTCCTGAACTGATCCAAATCTCTACCACATAGCCCCAGAAAACCATCTTCTTTAATACTACTAAGAAAATCAACAACCCACTCCACCCCAAATCTCATTCTTAACAGTGATATTTTGTCTTGTTACCATATAAACACACATTATGGGTTTACACAGATCTTGTGGGTCAGTAATTAGTTGTTCTCTGCAGAAAATTACATAAATGCTAGGTCCTGTAACCTATCAAGCTAGAAATTAGAATAGTACTCTGCTGGAAATGGAAAGACCTTCTCCACAGCTCTAGAAAAAGCTTAACACACACATACACTTTGACAGTGTTACACTTTGTTTAGCACAGTCATTCTGCACTCAATTTAGAGAATGTCAGATATACACAATCTGGGTAGGAACAGGTAAAATAGATGGGGGAAAAATCCAATATAGTGATGATAAAATAAATGAAGAACTATTTCTGGAACAATAATACTGCAAAATAATTCATTAGTTCTTATTTTCTACAACATGGGGTTTATTTATTCAGACCTCTGCCAGCTAAACAAGTAAGCATTTTAGCAATTAATGCAAAGCTGGAACTCTTCTTCAAAGTTAACTGGCAATCCAGATGTCCACCCAGACACAGCTCCAGTTGACTTCTACAGCCACCAGAGGAAAACTGAATATAGTGGGGTTCAGCTTTGGAACTCTTAGAGGGAAACCAGATGCTTTTATTTGTTACAGCAGTGAAGGGGGAACTTGAGGAAGGAAACGAAGAGGCAGTTCCCACTGACAAATCACAAAGCCAAGAAAACTCCTTAGCAGCCAGTGCTAAGGATTGTATTAAAAATGTTAGAACTGCCACAAACATGGAGAGAATGGGAATGCCTGGGTGGGGAAGCACCAGAATAAAAAGGCCAGAGAAGGGCTGTAAGCATGGCAGATGTCCATGGCATGCAGGTCAGCAGATGCAAGATCCCAGGACACAGCTGCCTGAGGATTCTCACCATGCACACATCAGATGACAAACAACAGTGAGTCAGTCCTGACAGCTCGCCAGGGTGGGACAGGATGAAGAGGCCAGTCACCCTCAGCTCCTGGAGTGTGCAAAAAGGCACAACTGAAACCAGCACAGAGTCACCTAACTAAAAACAACCCAGGAGACATGACAAGGGCCTGATAGCCAGCATCCTTCATCCTGTCTCATCACAAGGAACCCTGCTCACAACTCCTGAATGGTGCCAGGATGCTGGAGAGACTGCTTGGCACATATGAAAAAGTGGCTTTGAAAGTGCATCTGAAACTTGTTTTGTTTAGAAGTAAAGTAACCTTTCCCTCCTGTAAGGATTGGCCCTATGCTTTGGTACAATGTTGCTACAGTGTTGTAGCACTATTTCCAAAGGGACCAAGAAGTCAAGGACAAAAAATTCCAAACACACCCACCCCCCCCCAAAAAAACACCCCCACACAATAAACAAACATACAATCCCCCAAGAACAACAAGCAAAACCTCAAAACCCAAAATAAGCAAAACAAACAAACAAACAAACAAACAAACAAACAAACACCCCAACAACAAAAATAAAGCCAACAAACCAAACAAAAACCCCAACAACACCCCACCAACTTTGTTAGAAACCATTATGGGACTAAACTGTAATTGAAGAATAAACTCTCTGGTAGCCAATGCTATATACTTAACTCTTTCTAGTCAAGGGAAGCAAGACAGATTTCAATGCTAATCAAACATCCGAGATCCAGCAACTTGTCTCTTCAGAATACCAGGTCATGATGACTTGTGATGAGACTGAGTGCTTGCGGCCAATTCAAAACAAAAATTCAAAAATTTGGATTCCTCAACTCTTAGTAGTCTACTTAAGGACATCAAAGAAAGCTTCAGAGTTCCTAAACTCAAATCTCCAAATTCAAACTTAGCTTTTCCACCCAGAGCCACTGGACAGTCACATACAGAGGTTACACAAACCCTCCCCAAACCTGAGGTGTTTCCCCACAGAAATAAGCCACATCAATAAAACACAATTATTTAGCCTTGCCATCAGGCTTCAGCAACTTTTTACAATTCCACATTACCACTTATACATACATAACACGTCATGATGACCACTGCTTCCCGCTGTCAATTTTGGCTACGATTAGGCTTCAAATACACACAGCTGTTTTATGGAGCAAGGATTCTATTTAGAAGGTGTTGGAATAAAAAATAATTTAAAATGAAACGTTTCAGCTCACCCACGGAGAGCAGGCGCCACATGACGGCAGGGGTGGCGAAGCAGGCGAACACGTCGTCCGTGCAGGCGAAGTGGGTGAGGTGGGGCACGGTCACGGACTGCCCCCGGCACTGGCCCCACATGAACACCTGGCCGCTCTGCGTCTTGGCCGCCGACGTGTGCGCAGAGTGGCAGGCGGCGATCTCCACTACCCTGAATTGGCAAGCAAACCCAAGGAAAAAAGCAAGTCACTCCCATTAAGAAGAAAATGCAGCGGCCAAGCTCTCTGCCTCCTGCCTTTCTCTAGTGCAAGACGTACTTTTAAGCATGCACGTAAGCAAGGATGCTTTCTGGTCGTACATAGCAAAATTAAAAGGGCTGGGAGTGTTTCTGCGCGCGCTCCACGTTTCTCTCTGGAAAAGTGTCTTGGGAGTGAACAGCCAGTGCTGCAGCAGAGCCCTGTACCTGCTGCAGCACATGCTCTGCTGACCCCTCAGCTCTCTCTAGCAAAGCTGTGATGAGTTTCAAGTCTCTGAATGTCCTTGGTGGTGCTGGACAGTGAGGTGAGTGGCTGCATTAGGCTGTAGAGAACAAAAGCTCTGAGGAAATGAGGAGACATTAAAAAAAACCAAAAAATGCATTTTGGCTTATAACTGGAAGATAATAAAAGTGGGGTGTTTTTGGTTGTTTTTTTTTATTTTTTTTTTCTTATTGGTAACAGTTATAAACCAGCAAGTTAAACATACTTCTTACTTATATAACTATTATTACTTATGTTTAAAGGACTTCCATTCTGAAAATTAAAATCTAAAAGCAAACATTACTTAAAGCTGTTTCTAAGTGTCTTTTAGCTAGGCTATGTCTCTAATCTAAAGGCTGATTTAGTATTTCAAAACTCCCACTGTGTACAGCATTACACAATCCACTGTTTTGCAGTCCAAGCTACTGCTTGTTTACTTGTGTTCTCAGCTACCTGGGGATAATGGCAGGGAAAGAACTTGTTTAAAGCTGTATGCACAAATCTTGCAGGCTTTAGTGAGGCAATATTCTCCCTGACACCAAGAATTCATACTCTGACCAACAAAAGGCCAAGGCAGCATGCAAAATTAAAACCTGTATTAAATCATTATTGTAGCATTTTAACTGTGGCTAAAGTGTCTGGAAAAAAAAATCAGTAACATTTGAATCAAAAAAACAAGCGCACATAAAGAAATAGCAGTGTTCAAGATCAGGCCATGTCTCATCACCAGAGCAGCGATGCCACTTCCTCACAATGATCTGCTCAGATACTGGGTTAAGAGGGACATCTCACTTTCCTTCTTACTCACAACAGGAGCCCAAAATCATGATTTCTGACCATATACATAGAACAGCAACAGAAATAACTGCCCCACCATCCCTCAAGCATCTAGAGGAAAACATTTAACTTGCAAAAAATCAAAGCTTAATTTTTAGACGACAATACCAAGAAAGAACTCCTCCCTTTCCTTCTCTCCTGTGTTATGAGCCAGATTTAATAGCAGCAATAACACAATATCCACCCTTCACTTTTTCTGAGTACACTTCTTGTCAAAAGTAGCATATTAAAATACAATTTATATTCACAGACAATAAAGCCTTTACTGTTGATTTCAAGCAATGAAACCACATCACTGAAGGGAAACTGCAGTAAAGGCCTGTAAAGTACAGTGTGAGCTGAAGCAGAAAATAGCACATTCAGGCTCAGAATATTCAGTTTCTCTTTTACAGGGATGGTTATGGGGCAGATGCAAGCATTTTCAGTGAAAATTCTGTTCACATTAAGCACATGGACCGTTGCAAAAAATTATAAGCTCCTTCTCCCAGAAAAAAAATTAATTAAAAATACCATAATTTTATGTAGTTCTTCTGTGAGTATGTCAACCAATGTCTGATTGCAAGACTGAAAGTATTACCTGTCCTTATCCACAATAACTGTTGTAGGGTAAGACTGGTTACTTTTATTCCCAGTACCTAACTGGCCGTATGAATTGGCTCCCCAGGCATATATCTGACCTTCATCTGTTAGCACTAATGTATGTGCATAGCCACAGGCAACCTATAAGGAATAATAAAAAGAAGAAAATCTCATTTTTATGTAAGTTAATAGACAGATGCATCTTCTGCTATAGGTTAATGCCATTGATTCTATACTAGTGTAAAAATTACAAATACAGGTAAGTTTATTAAAAATGGAAGCAAAGCAGAAGTGGTGACTTTGGGGAAAAAAATTTACCAATGAGGAACCCTGACAGGAAATCTCAGGAGCAGAGCAGAAAGAATAGCTGGAAACTGAGAAAGAAGGAAAGCTACATGACAGATTTGAACAATTAAACCAATTTGCATTGTTCATAACTAGCTCACCTATCTTTCTATGATCTGCAAAGATAGACCACAAACACATATACTCCACTGACATCCATGAAGCATGTGGTGTACTTTAAGTGAAATAAACCATCAAGTTATTTACTGAGTAGAATCTACAACATGGTATTAATCGACATCAAGTAAACGAAGTGGATGGAAATAGAATCCAAGCCAAACCTGCTGGAGCATTCACTCTCTAAATAGAAGAATAAATACAGGGCAACATAATACTCACTTTATTATATTACTATCCAACAGTAGCTGCTACCAGCAAAGCTACTGTCCACATCCTAGGCACTGAATGTAAAATAAGGTCATTAAATTAGTTTCTTTTAAAATACTTAAAAAATCCATAGCTTTCCTGAATAAATGCAATAAATAGATTCAAAGTTCAAAATGCTCTTGCAAATTTTCACTAGGTTACAAAACCGGTGTTTTCTAATAGCTTGTATAATTTTCCTGACAGCATCCTCTATTTGGCATGAATCAATTAAGAACTTTAGATATGAGTCCTGCAGTCACTTAAAATATTTCTTATTAGCCAAAAGAAGTTATCAGTTTTCTAGTTACACTGGTGGCAGCCCCACGATTTGGTAAAGTGCAATAACCTCCAAAGGTCAAGAATAACTGTGCAATCATACTAAATGCTAGCCAAATGCAGTGGGAGGCAATTTGTTCAGACTCCAAACACAAGTAAGTCACTGTGGCTGGAGTGCAGTTCTAAAATGAAATTCATTCTGCAAGACAGACAAAATGATAAAATGCAGAATTTTTCCAGAAAAAAAGGGCAGGGGTTAATGAAGAATGGAATATCCTAGAAAGACTCTGTTATTTACTAAAATAACAGCAATGTTTTTTAAATTAATTTTCACAGGAAAAAATAACAAAACAAAACAAACATTTCTAATGGTCTAGTCCTCTGAGTAAAATCCTGACCTCACTGAAGTCAATGGCAAAATTCCCACTGAACTCCACAGGGTCACAGTTTCTCGTCTTTGGCAGAGGCCCATTTTAGGACACATGCTTTCTATTCTGATGTCCCTTTAAACAAAGGACTATCTCCTAGGACTCCTGCAGAGGTTCCTGGAGGGTTAGAGGCAGAGCAGCACACACATACCCGCTGCACACGAATGCCCTGCAGGGCTGCGATCCGGCACGGCGTGGGCTGGTTCCCGCTGCTGCCCAGCCCCAGCTGGCCATTCCCATTGTACCCCCAGACATAGACCTTGAAACAGAGACGGGCACTTTTAGCTGTTAGCTACTATCCACTTCTTTTTTTTGGTTGTTTTAGGTAAACACAAACATATTCACTCATATACCTACCTACATAAACACATACACACACACACACATTTCTTTAAAATGCCAGTTATGTGCTCATCTAGAATTAGCTTCCACATTCATGCTCTTTAGGAGTTAGATTATGTAGGACTACAATATGAAGAACAGAAAATCAGTGATTCATATGGCTGCTTGCCAGCACAGAGTAAATCCAGCACAATACTTCCCTTTTTCAAAGAGCTGATTTCTCAGTCCAAAATCTTCTAACAGAAAACACACTAGAACAAGTATAAAATGGAAGCTATGCACAACAGTTGAGTAGGTAGCTTTATGCCAAACATAACAAAATGGGAAAATACCGAGCTCTGATAATTTCAGTGACGTATGTTCTACTGCAGTCAATAGCTACTTAGTTCTAAACTCAAGTGTTTGAAGAAATAGAGCTAGCAAGATGTATACTGCCCAGTATCATCAGCTCATATGGACAAAATCAAGAACTCTACAACCTCCTTGTATCTTAGCAAAGAGGACAAAAAAGTATGAGAGAGATTCAAGAGGTACTCCAGTACAACAGATATATGCAATGTACTTTTGTTTTTTCTTAGGATCTGTGAATATTGAGCATTGAACATTAAAATATCTTTCACTGATTATTCTCACATTCACCCGTTATTCTCACAAACAATACTTCAGATTCTAGTATAGACAATAATTCATTTGTCTATGAATGCTAAAGACAGCAGTGGTATAATCACAAAGGCTTTTACAAGCAGTATAAGCAGCTAGACTTGAGGGAGTCTGGAAAGGTAAACTTCCTTTCTGAATAATAGCTCATTACTGCCAGGTTTGAAATTACCTACATGCCAAGTTATTACATGAAGTAAAATTGAGTCTAAATATTCACTTGAAATTTCTTACCTCTCCATTTTCCACCACAGCCATAGAGCACATCTGTCCACAAGCTATATTAATGACTATTTTGTTTTGTAGACAGCTGGTAACTCTTCGAGGAATTGGTTGATTTGCTGTTGAACCTGATCCTACCTGGCCCGAGTTATTATAACCCCACGTGTATACCTGTTGCAAAAGAATTGTCATCAAAGATGGCTTTATAATGCACAGTTCAAAGTACATGTTCAAGAGAGGAAAAAGATGTATGAATAAAAAATATCATTTTTTATGTGAAAGTGGATGTATTGTTTTACAGACAAAGGAAGACACTCAACTGTATCTTTAAAAAGATGCCAATCTAAGTATTTATACATTCCATTATTTTATGTTCCTCCACTTGAAGGTAAGAGGAAACATGAGGGATGCAGTTAACGCTGGAAGAATTCATTGCTGCTTTTCCAGAACCCAGACTAGAAGAGCTAAGTGGCACAAATGGCACCTCAAGGCAAATTGCAGGAAACTTTTTATTTTGGTAGGTGGAAATCCTTACAGTGAACGTGATTTACATTAACATCATCTTTAATGCCACTCAGCATTTAGAGTATAGGATAGGAAGGAACTGGCCACATCATTTGTTATTACAAGCAGATGTGGCACAAAATCGTTGTCCTGCACACTCTTCAAAACAGCTACACCCTCACAAGTTTCAATTATTTTGAAACACTTGTGTTACATCAGCACTGTGAGGACTGCAAGAAGCAAGGTCTAATGTTATAGGCGCAGAGTGTTTTCCTGTTTCTCACACATGTGGGTTTCATTAAGAGAAGACAGATATTGGTTCCCACTATACTCACCTCTCCATCAGATGTTAACACCATAGAATGGTGAGAGCCACAGGCAACCTCAATGACTTTCTTGTTCACCAAGTTGGTAGAGACTTGACAGGGAATGAAACCATGATTTGTGGTACCATTGCCCAGCTGACTATAAGCATTATGACCCCATGTATATACTTCTCCTTCTACAAGAAAAATGTAAAGAGCTAGTTGAAAAATCTCTACTTGTCCAATGAGTAGACAACATAAAATTACAAATTAATAAGTCAAATTCAGTAATAATATGCATATTTAAGTGCGTAAATACATATATGACCTATGGGGCTGTTCAGCCCATGGATGTACCAATGCTACCTGGCTCACATCGTGTTGACCACAAATCTGAAAGGACAGTATCACCATAATCATAGTAAAGGAAAACATACTGCTGTAAGAAAAGGGATGGTGTAATACAGAAGAGAAAAGCATGAAGTGAGAGTCAGAGTCCCCATTTAAATTTCTTTGTTACTGACAATCAGTCAAAATTTCTTTCTATGCCCTGGTACTGTTTCCCACTTTGGAAAATTCAAGTAATAAACTTTCCCTTACAATATGCATATTCCGTAGGAAGGGTTCCCTCAGAACTACAAAAGCAAGATATGCTATACTAAACAAATACTTCTCTATATTTGGTTAAATCTAATTACTTTATCCTATCAAAAGCGAACAATCTTTTCCTCGGTTCACCAATACGTGAATACAAATTTCAGGAAACATGTGAAACATAGCACAGAAACATGGAACACAGCAAAGTGGAAATGCCAATATTTAACATGAGAATTGCATAACATGTAACAGCCCTCTAAAAGGTAAGTCAAAAAGGCTGTGCTGAAGAAAAGCCATTAAGGCAAACGGAGTTATGAGTAAAAATCTTCAAGGATCAGTTCTGGACCTGCTCTTTGGCAACACTTCATCACCAGGTTAAGGAGTATGGGTGTATCAGTGGGATCTGCCAGTAACAAAGCTCAAAGGAATACAGATGCACACACAAAAGAAAAAAAACAAAAAAACATGCAGAATGCTCTGCCATGAAGACTGGAGAAAATGATGGAACACAATACAATGTAAAAACACATTTACACATAATTCCCCTCACCTACTTTTAGTCATAATCTAGAATACTGAAAAACATTTCCTGTCATTAACATAGAGAGGTAAGTGTGAATATCATCAATTAGGCTCTAATAGAACCTCAGTGGGAACACAACATTAATATTTTTTCCTCAAGAGTAATGTACTTAATTATGAACATAAAAGCCACTACCACAACGTGGATAAAAGAGTGTCAGTGCAGGAAGCATGGTAGGCTGGGAGGCAACATAATGGGTCTTTAAAGCACATCCAAAAGTAGCTACTGGAGAGAAAAGATGCATTTTAGCTGAAGGACAGTTGGCACAAGAACATAGGGGTATAATGTAGCCACTAATGCACTTCAAGAGCAATCAGAAGTTTCAAACTTAACTGCAAAGTGAAAGAAAAAATCCTCCCAAAAGTAGTAACTAGATCAAAGTAGGGCTTGAACAACTTCTGAAAATAACAAGCTAGCTGACATATCATATTTGCCAATTAAAACACTTTTGACTTAATAGTCCACAATACTCAACTCCCTCTCTTATGTTACCAGCCCAGAGCTTTCACACCTGCTGGATGAATTTAAGTGGCCTCTCTGAAAAAGCAATATTTAGATCATACTTTACCTTCTGTAGCAAGAACAACATGAGGGCCACTTCCATAACTCAGGCAGGCTATTTTTTTGCCACACAGGGAATCTAACCTCCTTGGTTCTATAGTGCTCTGCATGTCTCCTGTTCCCAAACAGCCACTGCAGTTCATGCCAAGCACAAAAACCTGTCATAAAAGAACCACAGCCTCATAATTTAGGTTGCAACTGAGAACCTCCTCCAAAGTTCAACTAGTCCACCCTCGTGCTCAACAAAGATCTAAACAGATCAGTTGACTCAAGGCCGCGTCCAAAAGATTCTTGAACACGTCCAAGGAAAACAAATCTCACAACTGCTTCAGGATTTAACCCTTCTTATGGAAATTTCTTTCCTAGTACTGAATCAGAACTTCACATCTTGCAGTTTGCGTCCACTGCTTCTCATCCTGTCACTATGCACTGGCAACAAATGTCTACCTCCATCTTCTCTTTGTTCTCTGATTGTGGTAGGAAGCCTTTAATTAAACTGAAAATGTTCCATTAGCAAACAAAATAATGCATTTTTGCATGCAACTTTCTCTAGGTGTACTATTATACTACTGGCCTTCAGAATAACTTGATACATAACTAATTAAATATAGTCATACACACTCTTGGACAATTACCTCACCATTTTCAGTTGCATAGAGCACTTCATTACCAGCACTGCCAAATACACACGCTTGACGAATTAACTTGATCTCTTCTGGGGAACAGAGAGAAAAAATCGGCCATTTCCCAACATCCAGCATCTTCAGGGCTGACAACAGTGTTGCCTCCAAGGCCTGGTATTATAAAAAATGCTATGAAATGCCTGCACAGAGAGAAATATATGCTTTTGCACTAGTAAAAAATTAGATAAATTTAGATAATTTTTTTACCATCTCCTTTTTCAGCCACAAACCAGTATTTTAATTCTACAACAATACTTGAAAGGAAGATATTAAATAAACATATAAAATATATAATGACCTAGAAATAAAGGATCTATATTCATGGAGAAAAGTACCATGTAAGAGGTTAAATAGTGAGGTCTTATTTTCACTATATTCATACATCATAAGTTCTGTCTTACAGAATTCAATGTACATAATTCCAACATAAAGTGTAAAGTGTATATTCAAAATCTGTGTATTCTTGGTGCTAAAATTGCTGTTATAATAAGAAACCACAGAAGAAGTCTGTCCAAGAATACACTTATCTTTGAGAAACAGACATTTTTGTTTTCATTTATGTATTTTTTCTACCTCCAAATTATACAAAGATGTGAATAAATTCTAGTTTGAAGTCTGAAGCATGTTATATCAGCCATAAGAATATTGTTTTTTCAATTAGTATCACTGACTATGAAAAAAATATACACAGAAATATACATAACATTAAAAAATCAAAGCCAAAACCATAAATTAATCCTAAATGAAATTATTTAGAGCAATACCAGCTAATCACAGATTTCTTTATTATATACTTCTGAGGAAGTGAAAGAATGATTGGCCATCTTCACAGGAAAAATGCTGTGGTTTTGATCACACCAGTTCTTTCCCCATCTCCTTGCAGCAAACAACTGACCAACTTCAGCCAAATTTGCAAGCAAAAGGGAAGTAAGATTCTGCTGACACAATCAGCTTGGCAGCAGGCAGCTGGACAAACAGACATTATGTTATGAAATAAGTCACTGAGCAAGTAGGTCCAAGCTAATCCTAGCAAACGCTGCTCCCTGTGACACGTAGCAGGGTTATCAGGGATGAAGGACCACAGTCCATGTGGAATCAGTCTTCATTCATCTGCTGTTTGCACAATGATTTCTTTCATGACAAGAGGTTACCATTTATTCTACAGAGAATTTTAGTCCCTCTTAAGATATGATAATAAATACTGAAAGCACCACAGACTATTCTTCCAACTGCATCAACAAAACTGCATCGCGCTTTTCCTCAAGACTGAAGAAACCTGAAATTCAAAAGGACATTCAGGGTGTCCTTCAATTTTACAGATTCCTTTATTGAAATAACATATCGGTTTCTTCAAAAAGTGGGCTCTAAATTCCAAGTGCTCACTGGTTCAGAACCCATTCTTTTTATATAGAAAAGCTGTTTTTTTCTGTAACCTCGTTCTACAAAGCACTGGTGTGCTACCCTCATAATTAACAGGTTAAAAAAACCCAAAAACTCAAACTGTAGCATTTCTTACACTAAAACAATATACTGAAAGAAAAAAATCCCCAACTACTCTTACAAAAAGCACCCAAGAAAATACTTATGATACTGATCTTAAAAAAACAAACAAACCAAAACAAAACCCTAGAACTTGATAGGACAAAACCCCCCCCATAATCTAAATCCTGTCTCTGGAATTATTAGTTACACTCAACTCAGTATGAGATATTCTTCCACTTTTCAAGACTTTCTCCCTTCACACAGTTCTACATTATATTTTGCTTCAAAAATATGAAAACAAGCTTCAACTCAGCCTACCAATATTTATATCCTGTAAGTGATCAGTTCCCTCATTAGATTGCACGAAGTCATGAAAGGCAGACTTGGACACGAATCTCAGATGTTTTATGAATATATTGTTCTTCTAATATTCTGTGGATGACTTAAGCAAGATTTCTTCAGCTAGTATCATTTCTTCTACCTATAGCTTTTGTTTTCTGTCTGCCTTGAAAAGTAATTGCATGTACCAAGCCACTGCTAAATGTAACCTTTAGAGCAGAGCAGTACAGAATTCCCAATACAAATCAACACTCTGACCTTGGCACTGGCTCCCTGAGGAGGAGGTTCATCCTCCATATGGATTTCTGCTCGCGTCCCCCTGCAGAGAAAGAACTGTGGTTAAAATAATCATCTCATATTGCTACAACTATACTTTCTGAAACTATGCACACTTAATATTAAGCCAGAACTATCTGCTTCTGTGGGGTGAGAAAACAAGAAACTCAAAGCTCTCTCAGTTTTGCTTTTGTATACAACTGTACAGTGATCAGTTAGGCAGACTCTCCTCTTCTGTATTCTGACCTAAAATATTAATTCTTGAGCAAAATATTCTTTTAAAACAAGCAGGAAAATTAATCAGATTGTGACTGGAAAGAAAGATGTTTTATGAGCACCATACTCCAATGTCTTTTCATAGCAGTAAAAACAGAGAACCTTCCTGACATAATGCTTTAAGACATTTCTTTCAGCAAAGAAAAAGGACACTGCTCAGAGAATTCAATTTCTGGCTTAAGCCTTAAAATGTACTTACTCCAGCTCCATTCTGAAACCAATGTTAGAGAAGCATTTGTGTCTTTTCGGGTTTACTGAGAGCTGCTAAAAAATTAATTCTGCGTTAGAAAATATTGTCAGCGCCGTAAATTACCTGTATAATTTCTATGACATACTTTATCAATAGAAACAGATTATCAGACCAGATGTTTCTTCACAAATACGCACAACTCTACTATCCTAAAATAATTTTCTAACATAAAGCTATGCAACTGTTTCCAGTAAAGTTACAGAAGAGAAGCAGCTCTGAAGCTTACAAGCCTCTTTCACTGAACATGATGAAAGCTGTACACATCTTTTTTTGAGGTATATTGGTTCAGACATAGCTAAAAATCTGTTTACTTCTCACATAAAATTACATATCTGTAAAATTCTGACTACAGGCAGAATAACATCCAACAAAGTCACCATTTTACTGAGTTAATCTTCAGAGTAATACCACATTAAAACAAGAATCAAATGTAACTGCATAAAACTACCTGACTTACTGCTAAACATGTCTCTTATGTAAGACTTCCCTCTTATGTAAGACTTCCAATTACATAGAATACATGAAATGAGTAGGACTTAGGTATTATAAACATTAACGATTCAACATGTATTCTACTGACTAGACAAACAAAAATTATTCTCTTGAAACAAAAACCTGCACAACTGCTGCAACTCGACATACTGAATATGTACAACTATTAAGCTTAAGCTTCAACAAAACCCACAAATCTACACACACAGAGTGTGTATTTTATACAACACCTAGTTTGAGACATTAAATGAAGAATTCAGCTCATGTGTGAAAGTCCACGGTGACTTTGAGCTTAAGGCTCAAACACACAACCAAACTGAAACAACTGGAAGCTAAGTTACATTCCCCTTCAACTAGAACAGATTAAAGGGCTGACTCAGTCACCTACACATCAACACCTACTGGTATTTGAGATGACCCTGGGGATCCCTGACACCAAACAGTGCTGGCAGATATGATACAGGACCCATGCACCCATGCCAAGCTGGAGCAGCAGCTAAGAACCAAATGGCACCAAACAGTTCTGCCTGTGCAGCTGAGCAGAGCCCTGGATAATGTGGGAACTTGCTGAGCTCTTGCAGTTAAGCAATTTCTTATTTTCTTCAACATACTTGCTCAAACAACAGGAATGTAACCAGTTGATTTTGTGTACATTGCCTCTATTTAAAATCCCCAAATCAAATCCTTTGCCTGTACTACTGAACTGCTCTGAAACATTTAATTTCAAGTATGCCAGTAGTCCTACTGTGAAACTGATTACTGAGGCTATCCAATATTTTGCAGCATCAACTTCCAGCACTTCCTAGCAATGCTGACACGTTACCCACTTCTTGACCATCCTTAGCCTACACTCAGACCCCAAGGGAATAATTACTAATTGAATTTTCTAGATTAAACAAGTGTAGTATTCCATATTTCCTTTCTTGAGCCATTTGATATAAAACTGATACCCATGATTCTTCAGGTTCCAGTATTTCACTTCAATTGCACCTGTTCAGACAAAAGCACTGTTTCACTTAAAAGCAGTTGATTTGTTACTACAAAGATACATTGGGATATAACCACCCCAGTTCCCAAATAAAAGGTGCTCCACTTCATTACTTTTCAGACTCCTGACAGTTTTGCCTCAACTTTTCAATAACAAACATCAGTTACATGCCCTCCCAACTCAAAAGTTAGAACATGTTTGATCTGATATATAACTATGAGAAAATTACCCTGCAACTCCATTTTCAGTTTGCTCTGCAAACATAGACACCTTATTTCTGAGCAAGTCCACAGGAGTACATGGGGTGACTCAAATTTTGCCAGTTTATTCTTTTATTCAAATTCATGTCTTCTAATGAAAGTACATACTGAGTGCCACATATCTGTATCTGCAAAGCTGTTCTTTATAAAAACCTGTAATTGACTTAAGAGTATATACACACCCAGAGATCCCAGAAATAAAGACAGGAAAAAAATTAAGCCTGTTTAAGAACCATTCTTGTCCATATACCTTTAAAATATTAGCAATGATTCATATTTGCCTACTTGCATGACTTTTCCTCCAGAAAAATAACAATTGCGAATGCAGTCAAGCACAGAAAGAACAGCATTTTCATCAAAAATGAAAAGACAAAAACCTGTATATTTGAGTAAATCATGTACGGGAGAAAAACACATCCTAGCTATTTCAGAAAAGTTACTGGGTTTTTTTTGCCTACTAAATCTTGTAATATGTGCACAACTGCTAAACCCCCTTACTTTAAAATAGGTAGCCACCACATTTAAAAATAGTGCAATATTTACATTAGAAAGTAAAAAAGTAAGCAAGAAACATTTCTCATGCATGAAAACTCTTTATAATTTTCACTAGATGTATTTCCCAACAAAAATTCTGAAGTGCAGATCTAAATGAGAAAACATCATTATTGTAAACATCCATTTCTTGAGGACGTGCACAGCATTTTAATACAAAAATATTTATATTAAACTTCCACAAATCTCTTATCTGGAACCCAAGTACAATTAAGAATCTGGATAGCATACTCTGGCAGTCTGAGTTTAGGTCTTGGAATCTGGAAGTTCCGACCCTGGTTTTGGTCCAGCCACGATAGGTCTTTGGGTAAGACACACGTTTCTGCAGTACACATAAGGTTGAGTTAAGGAACATAAATACTTCTACCAGTAGCCAAGCTTCATTAGCAGGCCAAGATCATTTAACCCTAAATATTTAAACAGATTCACTGACTCATCTGAATGTAAACATTCTTGTAGATTCTCTCTCTAGGAACTTGGCAAGCACACAAAAATTTTCAGAACTCCACTTAGTATTTCCTCCCACTTGAGCATTTATGAATCTCATCTGCTGATTCAAAGGTCTGTCTGCAGCTTCTTCCCCAAGGACTCTAACCACAGGCTTAGGAAAGATTACAAAGAAAAAGTCACAGAGAAAAGGGTCTTAATGAGACTTTTAGTAAAGGAACTCAGCCTTTTCTGATGTTCCTGATTTCTCAGCAGTTTTCTACCATAATAGTCATTACATGATACTAACTTGGCCAAGAAGTTTTGCAGGAGAGATCAGATCAGCAACATTGCCAACATACACTCCTATTGAACAGGTCACATTCTTTTCTAGGAAGACGATTTTCAAAATTACCTTCTTTTTTCATGTACAGTGAAATGCCAGTGCTACACCCAGTGCTGACAATAAATTGACAGAACTCAGCTTGTCATTCATTCTTCCACTGATGTGGCATTTTCCATTACCAAGAAACTGCAGACTTTGACAAACAGTGAGTAATTGATTGAAAAATTTCTAACTCCAACTGAAGTATAATCTTCTCTCCTTCCTTTCTTGCTTCATGACACCAGACTGTGAATTCTTTGCACCTGATGCAAGTTCCACTGTGTGCTTACCCATGACACAAGCAAACCAACACACAGTTTAGAGGCTAGATCCAAGAAACTCTTTATTGGCTCCATCCAACACACAGTTTAGAGGCCAGATGCAAGAAAATCTTTATTGGCTCCATGTCCACAGGCAAAACTTCAGCCAAAGGCATCTTGTCAGACACCACCTCTCTTTTGGCATGACATCCAGTTCCACTGTTGGCTCCAGGAATGGACCTCCAGCATGACTCCACTGAAGTTTCCAGAGGTTCACATGCAGAATGCCTATCCCTAAGTGATGGTAAAACAAGTGCTCATACAAAGTTTCTTCATTTTTCTTGTTCCTACTCCAGTTACTTTTCCCCCTTTAATCTATCACCATCATTGATGTTGAACTGTTGACCAGCCAGCAACAAGAGTAGAAGCAACTGGAAAAAATGATCACCCACCAGCAGGAAAATATTTAAAGCAGAAATAAAAAAATAATCCCAAATCCTTTTCTCATTCTACAAATCCTACTGTCAATCTGAAAAAAAATAATCCCACAGCTTTGGCTATCCATCTATTTGGCTTTAAAAAAAAGATTTTAAGAAAGTGGCTAGCAATTACTAAGAAAGGGAAGCTATATGACAAAGAAATTAAATACAGAAATACAGAGACAAGAAAACAGTAATGTTTATAAAAAAATTAAGCCTCCAGTAGACTTACTAAAATGTCAAAGTCAGCAGATAAGAAAGCCTGATAAGAAAGTGCCAATCAAAACACATTTTCACTTAAAACTATTTACACTTCTTTCTACTCATGCAAAAATACCTTTTGAAGGCAAACAAGTGTTTCAGATCGTGGAAACAAGGCAAGAACTACTTTCACTGGTGAAAAGTATTACAGGAACATGCTGGAGTCACTTTCACATAATTAGTGGTTTACTTCTCCAGTAAAAGGAAAAAAACCAAACAAATGAATGACCATTATCTCCAGACCTTGAGGTGGGTTAAAATAATAAAACATTTTATCAAGTAGTCTCTTGGGAACAAGATGTCATTCCTGCATCAAAATCTAACCTAATGCAATCTAATGTAACCTATATCTAACCTGAGGTGCTAAAGAAAAGCATCTGTTCACAATTTTGATGTGGCTAACCCAAGATTTTCAGAAAAATAACTTGAAAAGTTCCTTCTCTTTGCTAAATTGCTACCCAAACTCTAAACACACTTCAGTTCCTATAATCCATACAGAAACACAAACATATTAAAATACAACTGATGCAATTATTGTGTCTTGCCTATTTTATATTCTACATAAAACTTCATTTACTATACAGCTGATTTGGTAGAATTGATATCTTCATTTTGACTTTCCAATATGAGAGGTCAAGGAACCAGCTTTAGAGAAACAAAATTAATCCAAAGATTCAATTTAAGAAAAAAAAAACTTTCTGAAAAATATTGACTGTGCAACAGAATAGTGCAGTAAATATGCAAAAGAAACAGCCCTTTTTTTTAAAATAAGGTTAAGAAATTGTAGTACAGAAAATATTAAAGCTTTAAGAACTTAAGAAGTAACTTTTTACACAGGCAGATATTGATTGGACAAGGGGAAATGGATTTAAACTACAAGAGGACAGAATCAGATCAGGTCCTAGGAAGAAAATCTTTACTCAGACAGTGATGAGGGCACAAAAAGTTTAATGAGAAAAATTGTGGATGCCTTATCCTGGCAGTGTTCAAGGCCACTGGATGGGACCAGGGGCAACCTGGTCTCGTGAATGGCATTCCTGCCCACGGCAGGGAGTTGGAACCAGATGATCTTTAAGGTCCCTTCCAACCCAAACCATTCTGTCTTCTACAGAAGAAGAAGACAGCCTAAGAAAGTAATCCATCTGTGACATAATTCCTGACAGTATCTCTCAGTAAGTGATATTCTTATACAAATCCAACTCCTGTGGTCTATAGCAGATACCAGCAAAAGCTCTTATAATTTTCTTGTCTCAAAGCAATGATAAGCTGGACTCTTTTTCTTTATCCACACAGTCTCCTTCTGCTACTTTATGGTCCATCACATCATTCACATCCTGCATAATTCTGTCACATTTACTTCCTATATCTGGACAGTATTACCTCTTCTATCAACACTGAGCAGGACGATTGCTTCTAAACATTTCCTTTACCCTGTCTTTGCTTTCCAGCATGGAATCATAGAATGATTTGGGTTGGAAGAGTCTATAACTTTGTTTCAACCCCTGCCATGGGCAGGGGAACCTTCCACTAGACCAGGTTGCTCAGAGCCCCATCCAACTTGGCCTTGAACATCTCCAGGGATGTGGCATCCACAGCTCTCTGAGCAACCTATCCTCACCAAACACAGTGAAGATTTTTTTACTAACATCTAGTCTAAATATACTCCCTTTCAATTTGAACCTGTTCCCCCTTGTCCTGTCACTGCATTCTCTTGTAAATAGTCTTGCCTCATCTTTCCTGTAAGTTCCCTTCACGTACTGGAAGGCACATGGGTTCATCAGCCCAAATGGTGTCTGATGGTGCACAAGCACCACTCCCTACAGACCTTACTCTATTTGTAACCTGAGTAAAACCTCTTTGCTGACTTCTGCCTGATAGCAGAAATTTCACTTGCCCAAGGAAACGCCACGAAATCCTCCCATCTCCCACACACACAATAAATAAACGGTGCTTGGTTTCCGAAGTATCCCCTCTTTTCCTTGAAACCACAGCCGCTCGCAAAGCTCAGCTGGCCCGTAGTGCCGCCACCACCATCACACCTCTGCGCACCTGCGGGCAGCGCGCACCGGCACCGCACGGACGTGACTCCTCACGGAAGCCGAGCACACACAGGCAGACTCACAGACACACACACAGAGACAGACAGACTGACACACCGCCATCCCCGCTATCGGCCATTTACAGACCGGGTGCCCGACAAACGCGGCCCCGGGGAGCGCAGCCCCAGCCCGGCCCAGCACACACAGCACCGCCGGCCGCACCCTGCCCCAGCCCCGCTCCCACCGCCGGCCGCCCCGGGCAGGGAAGCGCTGGGAACAGGGGGAGCCAGCCCCCTTCCCTTCCCCTCCCTCCCCTTCCCACCCCCGTGCTCCGCGGCTTACCTTCCTCCTCGGCAGGCGGCGGCTCCTCCCCCCGCTCGGCGAGCCAAGGGAAGATGCTGCCGGGCTCAGGCGCCTCCTCACCGCCGAACCGGGAGGCAGAGGGGAAGGGGAGGGAAGCGGCTGGCGCCTCCCAGGGATCCACCC
This sequence comes from Bombycilla garrulus, assembly GCA_013400315.1. Taxonomy (NCBI): domain Eukaryota; kingdom Metazoa; phylum Chordata; class Aves; order Passeriformes; family Bombycillidae; genus Bombycilla; species Bombycilla garrulus. Next base: position 422,671 of record VXBU01001338.1, read on the forward strand.
ACTGCAGCAGGAGCCTGGGGAGCCAGGGCCGCTGTCCTGCGGGCTCCGCGGCACAGGGGCAGTGCTGGCCGCAGGGAGAGCTGCGGGAGAGGCAGGAGCTCTCCCAGGCCTGGCCCCGGGCATGACATGGCTGCTTCGGGAAGAGTCGTGCCCTGAGCGAGCACGGCGTCGCGGAACATCACCACCCCTTCTCGCCTCCGAATCACGAAATCAATTAGCCTGGAAAAGACCTCTGAGGTCCTGGACCCAGCCTGGGACCCAGCACCACCGTGACAACTAGACCGGGGCACTGAGTGCCACATCCAGTCTTTCCTTAAACCCCTCCAGGGACGGTGACTCCACCAGATCCCTGGGCAGCCCGTTCCAGGCTGGTGCCTGGGCCAAAATACACGTGTCAACCACACACTGAGTGACACATGGTCAAAGAGGAATGTTAGATATTGGTATGCTGTTATGAACTGCCATCGTTTATTTTTTTCCCAAAGGAAGTGAGGGGATATTAAGTATTCTATTTCTCCTATGACTCATGTTTAAAATTAAGCACCCCCAAAGAGGATAGACTTGTTAAGTTTTTGTAAAAGCAACCACCGGGGTGTTTTGCCTAGTTGTGTCTCTTACCTTGAGTGTAACTGAGAGTTTATTACCTTGAGTGCAATTGTAGACAATTGCCTGCTATTTTGCTGTGGAAATTCTCAGAGACCCTTGCTGCTATACCCAATAATAGTATTACATTATTGCTGTGAAAACCTTATTCACAAGGAGGAAGTTTGCTCTGGAGCTAAGGAACTGACTTCCTATCAAAAATTAAAGTCCTTTATGACCTAGGGAAGGTCTCAGTTTTTCTTGTGGGAATGGCAGCTTCACAAAGATGTTTTGACATTTTAAAGATTGATGTACTCAGATGCAAGCCTTTGGCTGTCCAAAATTGAGGCTTGTGTAAGTACCTAAAGCTGCAAACCCCCTGTCCTTAGAGTTACCAAGGGAGGAGAGGCTCCGTATGTGTATGTGCTCCATGGTTGCTGTGTTGCGTGGCAGTCTCAGTCTCAGTTGTGCCTTTCATACCCTTCTTCACCTACAAAGTGCCTGCAGTGCTGTGCCAACTACCAGGGCTCTTCCCTGCCGTGCTCCCCAATGCACAGAATCACAGAATGCTTTGGGTTGGAAGGAACCTTAAAAGATCATCCTGTTCCTGCCCCACCACCATGGGCAGGGCTGTCTTCTGCTAGACCAAGTGGCTCAGAGCCCCATCCAGCCTGGCCTTGCTGGATCCCAGATGGCTGTGTAGGTATAATAAAGTACCTGATGATCTCAGCCAAGCAGACAGTGGTAGCAAAACCCAGTGGAAGCTGAAGCTATTAATGCTCAGACTGGCGGTAAAGCAAAGAGTAATTGTCCCCGAAAACAATTGTGAGCATTGATTCTTCAGTGCATATTTTAAAACAATTTTGTGTATTTCTCTAGAAGTTATGCTCGTTTTGACTCACAGAAATGCTGAGTATCGCATTAGGCTGAAAGTCGCACTTAGGAGCAGTGGAACAGGTGATCCCCTGAAACAAAATGCAGTTTGATACCGTGAAGCCCCTAAATCTAGAAAGAATAGATGTGGATCTAGCAGCAGAGAAACTGCATTCTGAAACATTTAGCTGAAGGATTGAGTTCAGTGAACAGCTGAATGCCAGAGGATGTAGAAGTGAAAAAGACTAATTTCATTCATGAATGTGCCGGGACAGGAATCAACAGTAATTGAAAGGTAATTTGCATCCAGTAATTAGCATTTTAGACCAACTATTAGGATGCTGCATATAATGTAACTATACATTTTGATAGGGATGTTGAAAATGAGATAAGCTGCATGAAGATGATCAGTGGTTTGAAAATAAGACATAGCTAAAGGTATTACTTGTTTAGCTTATTGGAAAGAGTTTAAAAGTAATTGCAGTTTATAGCTTCCTTACCATGAGAAAATATTAGGTACTGAGTGGCTTTGTAATTTAATGGAAAAGAAAAAAACATAATAGGAAGTAGTGGAAATATATTAAAGTCTCAGGAGTTCCAACTAGAAACGGTGCACAAATTTCTGACAGTGACAGTGGAAAGTGGCCTCCATTATTTATGCCTCCAAGTATAAACGTGATCTTGTTATTTCTGCCTTTCCTTACATGCCATTTGTTGAACTTTTGTCTCATTTTCTTCCTTTCATTTGACCTGTCCTTGGGTTGTTTTTCTTCTTTCCTAAATATAATGCCAAATTTAGAACTCAGCATCAATGAATGGAAGGGAATTGGAATGGAAAGGAATGCTCATTGCAGGGAGGTCAGTCTACATGACCTTTAAAGGTCCCTTCCAACCTAAAACTATTCTATAATCATATGATTCTAATATGTACCTGTCTCGTCTTACAAGCAGTTTGTAGTTCCTTCCAATATTTCAATTAATGAGTGGGATGATGCTCATTCCATTTCTGTTTGACATGAAGCAGGAAAGGAGTGATGGTGCACTGCAAGGCAGTCCAATTTTAGTTTGTACAGTGGCATCACATCATTGCAAAACAGATAAACCTCATACTGGCATGTCCAAAAATAGTATCCTAAGACAGAAAAGAAACATTGCCAGGTTGTGGGAAAATGCTGCTGCAAAGAGCAAGGAGAATTTTTGATCACTGCATGATCAGGAAAAATATTGAAGCAAAGGAGATTCATCTTTGGCAGTAGGGAAAACTGCTGTCACAGTGATAATATGGAAGCTGGAAATTAATTGCCCAGTGAAGTTGTTTCCATTATTTGAGATTGCAGATCAAAATTAAAGTAACTTTTGTTGGTGCTAATTTAGGTAGTGAAAATTGGTCAGATGACATGTTGGAGTCCTTTTCCACTTTTAGGATTCTACCATTAGTTCCATTGTACGAGAAATGAGTTCCATTTGTAGTTTTCATGTATAGAAAAAAAAATACAATAAGAGGTATAGAGCCTGCAGTTCAAATAGGAACAAATAACAGTTTTTAATCAAAGCAAAATGTCTTTTCTATAAGTCTTGATTAATAAAAAGATTATTTCACAATAACCTGATTTTTCCAAATACTCGAGCAGTTTTAGTGGCTGAATTCCCTTTAAAAAGCCATTAAAGTTCACTGTTCTTTTTTGGTAGGATGGAATATTTTAAGGACAGAATAACAGACTTGATATCTAAGTGGCTGATAGGACAAATCTAGGAAGAATTGTCTGTCAAGCTTCTATATTCAGTAATGTCTTATAGGTTGAACCTGACAAGTATTTGCTTAAATTCAAATGTCAGCTCTGTTGTGATTTTGTAATACTACCCATAATGTTTGCAACAAATCAGAATTTTCCTAGTTTTGAAAAGTAATTTTTATGGAAATATAATTCTTCATAATTTTTATTTTGAGTAAGCATTTAAACAGATAATCTCTGGCTCCTCTTCCCCTTGAGTAACATCTTTTGATGCCTTCAATAGTACTGTATTTTAGCCTAATTAATCTCTTTTGATCTTTTCCAGATATTTTAATAGAAATACTGTTTCACTATCAGTCTCAGTGAGCAAAAGATCAAGGTTCCACTACCTCCATGATTACATTGCTTAGATATTACCTATGAAAAATTTGCTTTGAATTATTTTTTAATCTGTGAAGTGCCAACTTTAGTGATGTCCGTGTAACTTCTGCAAACAGTTTTCTTTCAGAGTTGGATCATAGTATGTAGAAAGAAGAAAACAGGAAAGAAGCTAGATCTGTGACTGTTGCCATTTTCTGCAAGCACTGTCATTTAATTCCTTGCAGAGATGTTATTTCTAGCACCACAGATATTCTTTTTCCCACAAAAAAAATAAAAATGCTACAGACAGGAAATATTTTGGATAGTGTAAAAACATTTCCTGATAAACATTTTATCACAGCTTGATAACCATTTCCTGTTGGTAGAATTTGTTTTAACTATTGACATTTTGTTTGCTTTCTTGCTATAATTAACACACATATGGGATCTGGCTAAGTGTGCTGATCCTGTTAAACAAAAGTTTTTGACAAGTCACACATTTAATTATAATGTTATGCAAGGTTTTATATTGTCCATTTCCCTTCATTTCAACTTTGTCTGGAGCAATAAATGAAGGAGCAGTACAGGCGCAGCATTCTGGGAACGGGGAATTCCCAGAAGGGTGGAGGTTCCTCAGTACTCCAAATAGAGCATTGTCTGCTGTGAGCTCAGTGGTTTCAGTAATCTTCCAAAATAACTTTAGATGAGAAGGTGGGACTTCACGTGGGATCTTGTTGTTTAAAACAGACTTGGACTTGAATTGACCTGAAGAATACCAGAAGAAATTTGTCACTTTCTGAGCAGCTTTGAAGCATTATAACTTGCAAACTAATATTAAAAGGAGACTGCATTCAAGAATTGTGAAATGAATCACATTTTTTAGCTATCAAAATATCTTTTCAGTCAGCAGAATCACTTTTACCATTTTTGTACCTACCTACTTACTTTATAAGTGGTATAACTTCATAATATTATTACTTGGCTACAGCTCAGTCTGGTTCTCAGTCACACGAAGATTGAAGGCATATTTAGCTACGTCTCTGCTAAACTGGAGATGGCCAGGACACAGCTGGGATAGCATTGAGGGAGTCTGTAGAGAGCAGACTTGGAGCAGGGCTGTCCATAGAGCCAACTGGAAGTGGTGTTTAACATTCACTACCTTTGAACTGCTCTAGTTGGCACCGGCCAAGTCTGCTGGGAAGTCAGCTAACCAGCAGCCTGGGTGATCAGAGGTCAAGTGGTCAGGCATGAGGAGTTCCTGGAGTCTAAATAACACTTTGCCTTAAGCTCTATATCTGAGGAAAGAAGAATCTGGAGGTCAAGGCTTTGGGAAAAGCCTACATGCATAGGGTTGAATCTGAAAAAAAAAATATTGGTGTGTTGTGAATAACTGTATTTTGCACACACATCCTGAATGTATTATTGGAAAAATATCCAAGGAAACAGAATCTGAAAGAATCTTTTGGGGGTTTGTTTGTTTGTTTGCTTTTAATTAGACTGGAAGAGAGTAAATAAAGTGCTCTTACAAAGAGTTGATCCCAGTCATGCAACCCAGTGCCGACTGCACAATCTCTTCAGGCATCTGAAAGAAAGTGATACTGATGTAATCATACATGTCACTCGCTGAGGATGAGTGTAAAAATATGAGGTGTTTGTGGAACAGGAAAATGAACTCACAACCTTGATTTATAATTCCAAAAGGAAACAAAATTGGTTGCACGGAATCCAGTAATGGCGAGGCTAAAGTAGATTGGTTTTCTATTATTGGACTCTAGCAATAAATAATAAGTAAGGCAAAGTGAATGCTATTTATGGATAGTGTATCATATCTATTATCATCATCTCCTTTCTGTGGAGCAGATATCTTAGCAGACATTGCCTTTGACCTTCATGAATAAAGCAGTTTCCTGTGCTAAAAATGTAAAATTTATGGTAGCATTTATTTGATTGAAGTGTAACATTTTTCACTAAATTGCCTTTAGTTGTGTAACTGTGTTATTGAAAGACAAGGTAATTTCTAATTTTAAGCAAATGCTTCAGCATTGCTCTCAGATATCTTTCTAGCAAGGAACTTATACAGTAACCTTGTAAGAGGTAATGACATATCTCAAGTTTTGTGGGATTTATATCACTTGGTGCAAACACTTTAAAAACAGTCTGCATTTTTTTCATTGGAAATAATTTTCAAGTCAGTCTATGAGCAGTTGAAAAGCTAAATAAAATCAAGCAATTTCTTTTTGGATATGTGTTATAAAGAATGTTACAGATGATAGAAGCATCCCATTTTATCAGAAGCCAAGAGTAACGTTATATTATGATTGCTATCAAAATGTGAACTTATAAAATTCATTGTCAGAAGAAGACTTTTTTTTCCTTTTCAATGTACAGCATTAATCCTAAGAGTTTAAAAAAAAAGTAGTTTTCCTCCTGCAATTCAACTTTCAGAACTTTCCATTTTAAGATTCGGGAAGTGCTAAAACTGCATGAACAAGTCAGGGGAGAGCACTTGACTGAGATTGCTGACGAGGGTCTCCTGCTGAGAAATCTCTGGCTATGAATGTTCAAAGCCTAGGATTATATTTAAAGGAAGTTTCATATTTACTTACCCTGTTCTTTTCTAAGTCACTGCCAGAGAACAGATTTTGTTAGAAGGCCTGACCCTTTATGGCACTTTTCCCATTCTGCGTCCTTATGCAGAGGATGTTTAATTATGTGTCTAGCTTTTGACACTGCATAACACTGATACGCACTTTTTACTTCCTGCAAGGAAATGCTCAATGCTTTCTGGGATTGGAATATTTTTTTTTGTGTTTTGTTTTTAATGGAAGCATTGTTGCTGTTTGTTGATATAAGGATTATTCTCTGTTAAGGTCAGAGGGACTGAAGATTTTGGACAAGTCTAAGAAATTCCTGGTAAGACCAGCTGGGCAGCCAGACATGCCCAAACCCACACTGAATCTAACATTGAAGGTGTCTTATATAGTACTATACTAAAGCATACAGAAATTAATAGTTTTAAAAAGAAAGAACACTGTATGTTCTGTACAAATGTATTTTATTGCCATTAGTAGCATTGTAGTATTATACCATATGGTCATTATGAAGTCTACTCCATATATAGATCTTGATACACTTAAAATGCTACAGTAATCTGTGATATTGCAGCTCTAAAGATGATTTACAGAGTGCCACACAAGGGAAATAGATGGTCATGTTTATTAAACAGCAACATCAAAAAATAAACTGAGAATTTGAAATGAAGATGAATCAATTAAGCAACAAATCTGGGTCTAATTGAGGAAGTGATCATGTTTTGTTTTCCCCAAAGTGATGCGTAACCATTAGTTCTTGAAATACACGGGGAAAGGAAAATAAACAAGTTGCTCATGGGAAAAAGCTGGAGCTATAAACTGGACATGGACAATTTGAGTTCTCAGCTTCATTTGAAATATTCCTGAAACCCTTAATCTTTCCCAGTGACAGGAGTCTCTGGATCACCACAAGGTTTCAATGTTCTTTTTTGTAGCCTAGGAAATCGCTCACACTGTGCTTCGCAGCTTTTTCATATGTTTCTCTAAGTGCAAGTCATGGTGTGTGACAATTCATCAGTCACCCTGTCAGTTTCTCTTCCAATGGAAAAATGAAGATGGTTCTAAAAAATGTGATGGAAACTCTGCCATTCAGGGGAGCTTTTGCTTTTGTGAGAGAAGTTGGAAGAATAAAGAAGCCTTGCCAAAATTATAATTTTGTCCTAATTATAAGGTCAAAAAATTGATTACTTTAATTTAAGTAAAATTAATTTACTGGAGTCATATATACAAATCATGCTTTACAGTTTAGCAATGGAACAGAATAATTAATCTCAAATTCTTGATTTGCATGGAAAGCAAATTACATATAGTTTTTTGTTCCACAGAACTTGTTTGTCTTTAAGGGCTATGGTTTTTCTCTTTTGTTACTACTGCACATTTATACACCACATGTTTAACAGTATTCCTTCCCTCCTCTTTCCTCATCCCCCCACCTTTCCTGTACTGTAGTCTTCTTGAAAATCTCACAAACAGGGTGAAATTGCTTTGATTGAATCTTGCCTCTGGCCTGGTCATTAAATGGCCAAGGCAGGGCTCTGACACCCCTACTATAATACAAAACCCATTTGTTTAAACAATAGATGCAGAAGTCCAGGAAGCACTTTTGATATGTAAATTGCATTCTTCAGTAGAGTGCTTAGCCCAAACCTGTAGTTAAGCACCAAAAGAGAATTACCATTTCAGATGTCACTCCTCTTTGCTACTTCCTCTGGGTCTGGGCATCATGCATGAGCACTGCTGTATGGTATAAAGAAGTCTTGAGGTAAAGTTTGGGGCACACAACTCTCCTTGGCCAGTGTTCAAGGAATACAAGTGATGGTCAATTCCACTGCTTTCAGTAGTGGAGGTCACATGGTTTTGTATTTACCACAACTTTACTTGTGGTTAGTGGTGTTGTCGCTTTCATTGTTTTGAGATAAAGACAGAAGGGTCCCAACTGGTCCTGACTGTCCAAGAAATGTGTCTGAATTGAGGTTCTCTGGAAGAAGAGAAGAGACTTAGCCCTGAGTAACTTATCTTTCATCAGTGGATTAGTATTTCTTGTTATCTAAAATATTAAGATCCTACAATGTTAAACATCCTTGCTGGGAGCTATTTCCTCTCTCTTCCTTTTAAAATCCAATACAGAGACTAAACTAAAATATGCATTGATCAAAATCACAGAGGGTTTCAGAAACAGCCAGGAATGTAATAAGGCTTCCTGGGGAAAAGTTCAATGCCTTAAGTACAGCCTGTTAAGTCTTTCCTTTGTTTTCTGACTTCAGAGAAGAGTTGTCAACATCAGGTGCACTGCTTTGTTATGTAGAGGTTGGTTCTACATCTTAATTTGTAAAAATGCTAGGATTGGATAATGGATTGAACCACATGCTTAAGAACTCTTATGTGTATCACCTTCAGAAGTTCACCTTATAGATATGCATTCCACTGACTCAGTTTTCAAAGGGCGGACTTGTGTCACTGCTCCATGCCCACACCTTTCTTATCTATAAATCAGGTCTACCATCACTAAAGGTGTTCTGTTCATGTGGAGGACTTTAATGACAGAACAAATTTTTAACCCACAGCTCATGAAATAATTTAATGGAGGCAGATTAAAAAAAAACAACCAACCAAACAAGCAAAACTAAATTAAATTTAAAAAATATGTGTATAAAAGCTAGCGTGCAACTAGATGGTAGGACTCCAGCTGCCAGGTAACTGGGTACAACATAATGGTTTATGTTAGCCCTGGAGATTCTTAACCTCATCAGACAGGGACAGCACCCTCCAGGGACATCGGGATACAGCTGGATCACATCTTGATTTGCTCTTTCCCATCAAGTCCCATGATCTGGGTGCATGAGCCGCAGCAAGATCAAGTGAAAAAAAAACCGTAAAGTTCTCATTTGGAGGAAATGGGATAAGCAGCAGAGCTGTGCCCCACTTCAGCTGCTTGCTCTAGCAACTGCCACCAGGCTTTTCTGAGCAACATCCTTGTAGCAGATGGAAAGGATGGGAGGAGAAAGGCTCCCTTGGACAATGACCATCAGCCAGGAGAGGCTGGCACTTTGTGTATTCAGCTAGAGAAACTCTCTAGTGAGACCAGTTTCCTCCCTGAGGAGCCTTCCCTTTCCCTAGGCAAGGAGAAGAATGAATATTTGAATTTCAATAACTCCTGAAAGTGCACAAAGGCCTAGTTTCTCAAGGACTCCACTGTATTTCCCAGCCTGAGTCCAAATGCCATTTCCAGATCTGCATGCTTGTGCATCCAATGGCTTTCTGTCAGCTGACATCTGGGCCAGTGCAGATTCCAGACCTGACCTGTGTGATTGCACCTGAGAGAGGGAGGTCTGACTGCGAGCACTGTAGGGCAGTACAGGCTGGAGACCTCTTTCCTGATGTCAGGGAGCCAGATTTCATTGATCTTACATGTCCATTGCTACTTCCCTTTTGGGATAAGATGGACCAAGCAAACCCAAAGAATCCCTGAAATGACCATCTGGAACTGTGCCCAGCACACCAGTCTCTCCTTGTCCCTGTGAGTGCTGATCAGGATGAAAAAAAGGAAATGAGAGCCCAGGCCTTTCAATGGGGCCAATATCCAGCTGGGCTCGCTTCCACAGGACACTCATGTCTGAGGCTGGGCAATGGCTTTTTTGGCAGGGCTCATAACAATGTGGAATCAGAAACTGACATTCCATCCATGTCCCAGCTTCAGTACATAAGTCTTCTGAGGTTCTCCAAGTGAAGTGCTTGTCACTCCTTCCCATGCATCATTACTGGAAGCACTACAGTTTTATGTTTCTGACATGATAGTTTAACCAGCCAAGAGAATAAAACAAGATTACATTGGCATTGCAGGATTTGCTAAGTAAACAAAAAAATATGAAGATGCCATATATTTTGCTAGACAGATTTAAGGGAGTACATCAGTAACTAGAAAATAGACTTGCCCTTAGCACATTTTCAAAATTTTTTTTGTTTGCTTTGGAACCTCTGATCCATAAAAATCCAACAACTGCCCCATAAACACCTTTCCAAAAACCCCACACCTGAATTAGAAAAAAGGAATGTGCTGTTAATGGACAAACACAGTAACATTGCAAGCTGTGATTGGTATTGTTCTGTAAGAGAAGTTTGCACTGAAATATCACATATTATTACAACCATATAAAAGTTTCAAGTAAAAGGCATCTCTAAATCATTAACCAGATCCCTGAGATGCTGGGTGTCATTTGTTGCCAGATAATAAGTTCTGATATCCTCGGGGTTGTGGCCCATCTAACATTGTAAGGGACATAGGTAGAATATAGTTCAAGAATAAATTTGGATTCGGAGGCTTAGGCACACACAATATCTTTCTGGTACCTAATGCTCAAGGTTCAGGGGTGCACAACAAACCACAACCTCTCAGTCTTAAAAAACCCTCCAAAGATCTCTTTATGTTTCTGCTGCAAACCCAAAGCTTAAAGCATTTCTTAAACCTTTCCCTGAACATCTACATTTCTCTCATCCCAATTTAAGGCTATTTACCCTGGCTGAAATCAGGGCCAGTGTTCCTTCAGGAAAGACTGTGGAGTGGTTTAGCACTCAGCCATGTGATCTGAAATGATTTGGAGAGGTCAGGCACAGCAGGGCTGGTCCATAGGGCTGACAATCACCTTGAGAACCCTTTGACAAAGCTGTGTGGTTTTCTCTGGACATACAGTTTAGGCTGCCTCAGAATACTTCCAAAGGGCTTTTTTTGTGAACAAGCAGCAAATCTGGTCCCAAGGTAGTTCAAGTTTGCTTCTGCAGAGCAGGGCTCAATAATGAGGTTGGATGCAACTCCCCTCATTATTTTGGTGGTGCTCAGAGTGGACTCCAGAGTGTCTTGCTATTTCTCTCCCTGCATCTATCGTGTTTAACACGATAGCTTTGAATCACTCCAGTGCTTATCAGTTTGCAAATACAAATACAATACAAAATAGCATGAGTGCTACTGGAGTTATGTGGCTACAGGCAGCACAACTGAAACATGAGGGTACTTGGGTCACATACTGAAGATTATTTTAATGCTTTGTGTTCAGACCATGAGCAGGATTGTATAACCTGATTGCCAACATTTTCAAGATGGTTTAGTGAGCAAGGAAGTGCTTTAGGGCTTCCATTCTGTGGTTGTAGGACCACCTAACTTCAGGAATGATTGTGACATGAAGGGTGGCCGTTCTGCAGCTGCTGGAGGTGCTCCAGTGTAGCATCCTACGCACTGTACATGGACACCACAGAGCAGCCAGCCAAGAGGAACGGTGCTGAATGAGGCTCAGTCTTACTTAATTACACTCCTTATCACCCTGACCTGTGTGTTACTTCTTCCAGATGGAGCCAGTCAAAACGAAAAACAACAATAACAATCAGGAGAAACTTGAAAGACAGAAGTTATCGTGAGCAAATGGCACTGAATAAACAAAGAAAACATCAGATTTACTTAGAATGTGTAACCTGATGTCTATGTTTGTCTTGTCTCTACCACATCCTACTTTTCTGGTGTTCTCAGTACTTCCACAAAGGCAATTCCCAAAAAACCCTTTCGGCCAGTGCAGCCATGTACAGCTTTCTATAAAAGCATAAAGGAAGGAAGGAAAGATGAAGCCAAGTGGTCTTTTTTTTTACCTTATAATGACAGCAAATCAGCCGTAGAAGATCATCCACATGTCTCAGTCCCTGGTGGTCCTTCCTGTTAACCACCATTTAGTGTCTGTTTAAAAGTCCCCCATGTTCCTGCCCTTACAGAAATCATTCAGGGGAAGGAAAATTTGCCCTCTGGTTCAATGCTTTGGTGTTGCCAGGACACAGGTCCATGCAAACAAACTTTAAGCTCTTTAGGGCTAAGCAGTAATTATCCAGCTTTGCCAGCTGACTGGTTGACTTGCTGCCAGGAGACTGAAGCAAGTCTGGAGACTTCTAAGCATATTGCCTGACAAGTGACAGAACATGCAGTGGGGATAAGGGTACAGATTAGCACGGTTCAGGGGACAGAAAAAGAAGCAAAATGGGGCTAAATGGGATTTGGTCAAAATAGATATTTTTTCATTGGGTGCAAGCTTCATATAGAGAATCCTGGGATGCAACTATTCAAAATTTCAAGAGAAGTTTCTCCCAGCTCCAGTTTGCCAGAAGTATTCCCCCAGTGCAATTTTGACCCCCACAGGGGCTTCATGTATAGGGAATTGTTTTTCAGGATCTCTTTCTTTGGCTTTTATTCCCCCTTAGTGGAATTTCTTTCTAAGGGAGAGATATGGTTACAATCCAATCAAAACCAGCTCTCTTCTTTCCTCTACCCAATCTTCTAAAAGAAAACTTTAACTTCTACCTATTTCTTTGAATCCAAATGGCTAATCAAACCTGAAATTTAACTGAGAAAAATCAGTTAACAGTGAAGCAAAAGAAACAATCTAATACTGGTTTGCCTTTGTAAGTACTAAATTAGGGATGCAGCTTAATTTCAGTATCAAAGCCTAAATAAATTAAGGAAGCTTTAAATTATATTTGCTGCTTCAGTTTGTTCATTGCTCTGCTTGAGCAACAGGAATCTTGATAGGATGGAGTTCTATGAAGCAAGGTAATTAGGAATTAAAATATGAACCCAAAAGTGGTGTTCAAATTATACCTTCGTCTTCCCAGCGCATGCAGGCTTTGCCCTCTACTCTATGGGAAAATGTTTCAGAGATAGGCAAAAAATGCATAAGCAGATAATATGGGTAGAAGCTAATCTATGTGAAGAATGTGAGGCTAAAAGAGAGTCTTTTTATAATGGGGGATATCAAGAGGAATCTGGCTCGATTCTGCAAAAACAAGAGTCTTCACAGAAGTGTAGATGACTTTCCTTTTTAATGAATCTGAGGTGTTCCTTCCTTCATGCTGTGAAATGCTCCAATCTCTTAAGCAGGGACTGGAGTTCACGGTGACATGAGCCCAGAGCAATGTTTGTATTCCTCAGTGGGGCCAGATCCAGTCCCCCCACAGGCAGCCATCACGGGTAGGAGCATCTTTCCTACCTTTAGATGTTCACAGGGTAGACCTATACAATCCCCCACGAATCCTTTCTAATCACTGAAGAACAACCCCCATTTTGAGAGGTGATTTACTTTATTTTAGATGTCTCCTGTAGGACAAGGTGAATTAAATCCCAGCAGTGGCTCTTTCTCTCTGCTAATATAGCTGGAACTTGGGATGGTGACTGGCACAGAAGTCCTTGTTTGATGGGGTAAATCCCTCACTGGCTACTAGGCTTCATGGGAACATGGCTGTTTGCAAGGCAACAGCAAGACAACCTGCTGAAATGCACAGACATTTTGGAAAATATTTTGATAATTAGAAGTTGAGTATGTCCCTTTGGTGATGTGTGCAATACTGTAATGAACTACAAATGATTTCTGATGCTTTCAGTTCTTTTTTAGCAGAAAAATACTTTTAAGTCACACTTTTTTTCACTCTGATCTGCCCAAAGAATTAAATATATCTGTTCTCTCACTCCATCAGGAAAAGCTGAACACAGTCTTTGAACCCACAGGTTTAATTTTAAATTGATAACTTCTCTGGGCATTTAAATTGAAGTTAAGATATTCAAGAACATAATTAAAAATCTTGATATCTCTTTAGAACATTGACATCAAAAAAAAAAAAAGGCATTGGATATTGTTAGTTTCACTATGTTTTGGGTTACTTAAAATGCAAATTGCTTTCTGAAAATTCCTAGACCTGGAGGTTTAATTATTGATATCTATTCTTGTCACTGACTAGCTCTCTCTTTTTTGGTCATGCTAATAATAATCCCAGTACTATTTCTCTCTCTTCCTATTTTGTGAGCGTTCCTCATTGTCTGAATTTTTCCTGGAGTTTTAAACCAGCTTTTCTAAAACAATAAAGCCCATATGATCACTTCAGTTGCTGACCTCTCCCCATGCCCTCCCCTTAGCAAATGACTTTTACATTTCTTGTCCTTTTTCAACCAAATGAAACACAGGGAGAGAGGTTTTCAGAATAATTACATTCCTATCGGATGTGTGAAGACTGACAGCTAGGAAGAGGAAAAAGCTGGACAAAGGGCTCTGCTGATGGACAAACAAGCTGGTCATGACACTGCTTTGGCTCCGGTGTGCAATTATTTTTGTGGTCCTTGGAGGACTCCAAGGGGGCTTGAGGGAATTTGGGCTCCTGTAGGATTAGTACTTAAATGCACATAAAAAGAGGGGACCCAAATCAAGAAGTCTGATTTACCTATTACTTGCGTCTTTCATGAATCAAGTTCTCTGACTTCTCTGCCTTTTTTTGCCCCCTGGTTTGTTTTTCTTTACTTTACCCTGTTTAAATGAACTGATAAGGGCTTTCTAAACTTGTGCCAATGCTCAAACAGACTGAAAACAGACTCCATTTGACCTTGGTTCACTGCCCCAGAATAAGCTTTTCAGGGTGGTTTTTCAGAAAATTATGTAAAATTCCAGGAAAAGTGATCTGTGATCTCAAAGTTTTAACCTGAACTCCATGAACTCAGAAGCAGGGCTGCTATTTCTGTGCCAGAGAATGACACACACTGTGGATACACTGCAATTAGCGTTACATTTACTCACTACTTGTAGAAGCCTCAAATGGCATTGTGGCCTCTGAGCTCGATGTTTTACAAGTGCATGCACGCAAGAGGCAGAATGAGACACAAACCAGAAGCAAAGAATATTCCGCAAAGTTTTCTATGGAGATTAGACATGGCCAAGAACTTTTCACCAAGGTGACTGTCAGCACAAAAGGCCAGTTATCTGAAATGAAAGCTCCTTTTTGTACAAATGCATTTGTTTAAGTTTTGTTATTTGCATGTGATAGAAGAACTCCCAGGCTTGGTCTGCCCTGTGCAGAAAGCTTTTGCTGTCTGGAGAAAAAAAACCTCTCTGGAAGTTCACATACTGGGTGATGCAGCTCAGTCCTGGAACTCTTATCAGGACCCCCTGCCCAGATGTGCTGCTTTTGGAAGGATCCATGTGAGCCTGGTTGTGGGAGCTTCTCCTTGGCAAAGCGTGGGGTGAGCTACCCACAGCCCTAAAATGGGCTGATCAGCACCTCCACTCTGGGGCTTGGGCTGTAACTCAAACTGGGATCTCACTCTAAGAGGGAGTTATCACTTTGTAAGGAGGAGGCCATGATGCATCTGGCACTCATATGATTTTGTACTAACTGGGTGAAACCCTTTACCCTGTCAAGTTTTTAACGCTCTACCACAGAACAGACTGTACCCCACCTCGGCTATGAAAATTAGATATTTTGAAATTCCTACTTTGTTACATCTTGAGGCAACTGAAAGAGAAAAAAATATTAAAAATTAATATTTTTTTTATTCATTATCACATATAGGCCCCGAAACTTATCTCTTAAAAATTCATAATCTGGTATGGGAGTGGACTGGGTAATTTTCTGAGTTGCATAGAATCAAAGAATCATTGAATTATTTAGGTTGGAAAAGACCTCTGAGAACATTTTGTCCAGCTGTTAACACAGCTCTGCCAAGTCCATCACCAAACCATGTCCCTGTGTGCCACACCTACTGTATCTTTTAAATACCTCCGGGGATGATGACTGGGGTTGGTGCAATCAACACAATCTTCCAGTAAAGTGCTGCTGGATGTTGAAGCCTAGATACCCTTTTCCTATTGGTCTTTTCTAGGAGTACTTACAGTATTTTTAAACTTAAAAACTTGCCCTTTTCCCCAAAAATGGAAATAAACTATTTTTTTCTGACAGCTTCATAGATTGTAATTACTTCACCCATCACAGAATTTTATGTTTCGAACCATGAATTGTAAGGCAGATCATTGTGTTTGGACTGATGGACACCCAGACGTGCAGTGAACCAAGGGAGACAGTATGATTAATGAGTTTCTGACCTCAAAATTTACATCTAGAATGGAAAAGAATGTCTAAGGCAAAATTTGAAGAAAGAGTTAGTGTGGATTAGCCTGTTTAAAATAGAGAGAAGATTATGGAGAAAACTTTCTAATTCAACTCCTCTTTGTGCTGGCAGTTTTATTTCAAGGAGTGGCAGAATTATGTCCTACTCCTGCAATGTACAGCTGACATTGGCTGATTACTGCAAATTAAGACAATCTGCAGACTAATTTTAGATGTGTTGGAAGTGAACCAAAGAATCAGGAAGTTGTTGCTTTCAATTTTGTTGTGAGCCTGTTCTCTCTTAGGGAGAATCACATGACATGTATGCATTTGTCCATAGCAAAGTACATCAGACACGAGGTATTTCATCATCTCTGGTCTCACAGGCCGCATGCCAGTGAAAAACAATTACACACACTGCGTTTGATGGCATTTATGCCCAAGATGCTAGGCCCAGCACCCGTGTTTCGGAAAAAACAGGCAGGGAGGGATGAAAGGGCACAACTCATGGGATCTAAGCAACTGTGGCACATAGGAGAAAAGAGAGAGCTCATCATGTCCTTGGAGTCAGAAGCAGCTGTTCTGCTGACAGCAACCAATTCCTGCTCCTTGGGCTTTGCACCCACACTCTGCCTTTGCTCTCAGCAGGTTGTATATGCACAACCGAGCTCTTATTTTGATGTAGGTATAAGCTTTTCATATACATTTTTAAGCTAAAATTTTTGTGTGGGATCCCTTTGAACAAATTGGGACAGTATTGTGTCTGTGCCTGTGTCTGAGTTGGTTGTGAGTCATTAGAGAGGGGCAGTGATACTGGAGCCTAATTCATTTTTAAATGTCTGAACCAGGTCAGATGCACTGCCTCAGCCACGCCTCCTCACTTCCTTTTCCTGTAAAGAAAGCATGGAATATAAGTAAAACTACACAGATTGTAACTTGTGTACGATTTGACGCTAATAGGAAATCTACCTCAGAAACAGTGCCACCTTAAAACCAAATTTTAATTTTTCTTGTTACTGTAATAGTCTTCCAGCTTGCTTGGAATTTACAGTAAGACAGTGTTTAAATTGGAATTGCCACTCAGAATTAAAAGGCACATTGAACATTTCCTGTGACCCTAGCCAATGCTGTATGAATTGAATCAGATCATGGATGTAATAAGATATTCAGTTTTAAATAACTGAAAACAAGAGAGCAGTGCCAACACTTAGAGCTACTGTGGAGGAAGAAATGATTGAGTTGAAGCAAAATGGTTTCGAAGTTTGACCCCTGGCCACAAATCAGCCCGTAATTAGACCGTGGCAAAAAAATCTGACAGATTATAGATGGATGTAGATTCAGAAAATAAATGAAGGAAGAGGTCAGCCTTAATTTTACTGAAGTCTATAGTTGGTTCTAGATTTTATTCTAGATTATCTGTAATTTGATAATTCCTGTTGTATTCCTGGAAGAGTGCAAGAAAGAGCAGGACAGGTAGATTTCATGACACCGTGCAGCTGTGTTTGCTTTGTGAAGCAAACTGTTTGCTGTCCCAGTCTGTGGGTGCTGTCATGTGTCAATAGCTATAACTTGTCACTCTGTTTGCTTATATCTGATGGGAGGTGTTGGAATTGGAAGCAAAATCTGCTTTCCTAAAATATATTTTATTCCAGTGAAACTTCACCAAAATAGCTTGCTATAACATGGCTGTTTTCCTAATGTAATATTAGTAACCAAAGGTTTAACTCAAATATTCCTACTCAAGTGTGGAAATCATTGCAGCAGCTAATTCCCTTAGTAGGGAGAGCTACAGGAAGAATGACACTGTATGCAATTCAACCCAAAGACAGAGATACTTTCGTGGTTATACTCTATAAATAATGTTTCCATATACACTTGCATGTGTTCCAGATATGCAGTGCTGTGGCTTTTCCACCCAGAGCTGCAGGAAAAGGGGAGGATGAGAAGTGGCACCTCACCAGCAGTTCTGGCCAAAGGCATTTTGCTGGTGGTGCTGCTGCAGGCTGAAATTTTTTGCGTCTCTCGGGAAAGCTCCCTTTGAAGCTGCTTGACACCACTTTTTAGAAATGAACTCTACATCCTCCCTGGAAACATCTGTACTTGAGCTAGGGGACTTGTTTGTCACCTCTTTTTGGCCTCACAAAGGGAGTATCTCAGTGCCTTTAACTCAGGTACAGAAGAGGGGGCTGTCAAAGCCACATGTCTTCCTCTCACCAAAAGCTAAGGAAAACCAGAATCCAGTAATCACTGAAATGTTGTTATTTCCTCTAAAAAATCCTCTTCACTCAGGCATGTTTTTATTACCTAATGCTACTCCTAAATATACTGTGCATTATAATATACCTCAGCATACTGAGTTTAAAATAAAAGATTGCATGATCTAAAACCCAGCCCTCACATTCACAAAGCAATTCTGAAGTTTAAAGAAATCCTGTATTCAACTGAAAACTGAAAATTGAAAGGTAACAAAAAGAAAAAAAGCCAAGTATTATGACTGGTCTTTGGTTACCATTTTGGCCATTAGGTTGAGACTGATGTATTTAGAGCTGGCTACAGACACAGCTGGAATATATGAGCTATCTGCACATCTGGCACAACAAGCTGTGCTAAAAGAGCATGAATGCTTTGGAACCAATCTCTAAAAAGTTAGGAAATGCCAGGAAAAAAAAAAAAAAAAAGCACAGGCAACCTTAATTTTTTCCCCTTTGTGCAGACATATTATAATATGGGCTTTAGCTGTAACTTTTTGTCCAAAGAATTTCTGCCTTGGTCTGCACAAAGAGGAAGAGTGCTGATTGTTCAAGAGCTGCTCCTCAGTTTGTTTTATCCTGCTTTAGCCTTCAGCCTTTGGTCTGGTTTACTGGCAATGGAATTAGAGGACAATTGTCCAAAGCTCCCTCTGGAGTCAGTGGAGACACATTAGTGCTTCCCCAGAGTTTTTCAGTTCAGTTTTGAGTTACTTTCTGGAAGCATTTCTTTCTCACCTTTCTGCAGCAGGAAGCCGAAGGTGAATGATTGCTTGTACCATGCACTTTAAATCAGCATTTATTTAGGTGAAAAAAGTTGTTCCATAAGCCTTGTTTACAGAAAATGGTCCACTCCTTTTCTCCAAACAATGGTTAATTTCCCTATGTGATTTACCATGACACATATTGGTTCAGTATCTCAATGCTTTCCAAATAACATTTTTTCAAGGTCCTCTAAAATGAGAGGATGACACAACTCCCATTTGTCTGTTGAGAGCTGATATCCTGAATAACAATTTTAAAACCCTGTTAATTTTGGCTTCTGTGTACTATGCATTATATATAAATTAAGAGGGAATTCTTGTTGCCTTTGGCTGTAGCTCTGTGTTGATACATGAAGTCCAGATCACCTCACAGGATTCAGAGCAAGCCCAGAAAAATGCACTTTGTGAGCCACTGTGAGCGGTCTTGAGTAGATAATCTGCTTGGCATCCTTCAGGATTCTGTCTCCTGGAAAGGGCAGAGTTTCCTTCTCCACAGCATCTTTCTGTCAGTTGAAATGCATGGCTTTCTTCTCCTTCCCTTACCTCACTCATCAGCTGTCTTACAATTTCTATTAGTTCAGGTCTTCCTGCTCCAGGTCTGCCTTCCTCTTGGTCTCCTTTACTTCTCCAGCTACCTCAGTCTGGGCTGCCATTCCCCTGAGCCACATCAGGAAACTTCCTCAGCTACCTCACTACAGTGGAAGGGTCTCCCAGAAATAGCTCTTTAAGGAATCTTCTTTTAAAAGTTGTCTTGGCATTAAGTAACCGTCTTGGCTGTGGTTTGAAGCTACATCTGAAATACAGAATATCCAGCAGTGCACAGGTCAGCTCCAGCACTGAGTTGAGACTCTGGTTCAGATAAATTATCTTCCACCTGCAGTAGTTTTTCTTGTCACATTTTGGCTTTGCTTGTAGGTTTCTTATCCAAAGAAAAGCCTGACCTCATTAAAATACTGGCCCTATGGACTTTATGTCATGTCATGACTGCTGTTACTTTATGCTTACCACAGGGGAAAAGAGCGTGCTAGCCTTCCCAGTTCAGAGGCAGAATCAAACATGACTGACAACTTTCCTACATTTCAGGATTTCCATATCAACATCTTGAACTAAGTCTGAATGTTTTGAAAATTCGGAGACCAGGAAGTCTGAATCCACTTCTGGGTTTTAATTTAACCTCCGTTTTCTTGGAATTAGACAGAATTGGAATTTTCTTGGAATTAAACACAGAATTCCATCTGATTAGATTGAATTTGGACATGGTGCGAACAGAACACTTATTTTAGCTGGGAATTATTTGGATAACTCATTCCAAAAGTGTAGCACTGAAGTTAGAATCCTGTTTAAACAGAAATCAGGTGGTTGCCTTAACGCTTATAATTGTTACAACAACATATTTTTAAAAACCCACAAATAATAACTTTATATTAGCTTATTATGTTTTTCATACTCACAAGCTGCTTTTCAGGCCAGAAGAAGAGAAAAAGCAGATGTAGGGGCAATGAACTTTGGGGGTATTTCCAAAAGCCATTGCCCAAATCATCTAATTTTCTGGATATTTGGTGGCTGTTCCCTGCGGGTCAAGCATCAGTTAATTTATGTTTATGTCATTATGGCTATATTAAGATCTTGAAAGCTCTCAGCAGCCTTACACATGTCTCATGAGAGCTGCTTTTTCAAGGACAGATGGTAGATACTTCCCTTAGCACACCTCAAGCAGGGTCTCAGCCGCCGTGGCCCCTGGAGCTGCCCTGTGTGCCCTGCAGCAGCGACCAGCTGACATGGTCAGCAGTGTGCAGCTCAAAACCACAGCCCTGTCAAGCCAATTATTTGGCAGCCACAGAGGCAGATGCATCACACTCACATACTTTCATTCAGCTCCTCCTTCATGGCTGGTAAAATTGTCCCTGGTGTTTCTAGTAGCTAAATCTGTGAACCCACGTGCCCCAGCATTAAGACCCATGTGAAAGGCTCCTGCCCTGGGTTTTGCTGAGTGAATGAGTGCACGAGGCACATAAATCACACATAAACCTTTGGTAAATAGGCATTTAAAGCTCTCCTTGTTTAGTACCATCTTGTCTAAATGTTCTGTACTGGAACCACAGATTATACTTCTATGTTTTCTTCCTCTCTCTTTTTTTAGCTAATTTATGGATTGAACATGCTCTCTGAACAACATGGATGTGTAGGCAGGTTTTGAACTCAGAAATTATGGCCTGTCTGGTCTCGTGGAAACATGCTAGAGACTTTCTACCACAGTTATGAAATTTGTTGACTCAAGCACGCAAAAGAAACAGAATCAAACCGAAAGTCATTTGAACCCTGGCGGATGTCAGATGGAATTTAAACCTGAAAGAAGGCATCTGCTAAAGCCCTTGATTTGTCCTTTATAAGTGAAAGGACAGAACAGTTTCTTCATGGCAAATGGAGCTAAGGAGAGCAGTCGGTTCTTGTCTTTAGTACAACAACACATGAAGAAGAAGACAGGATTGCAGAATTAGAGATGTGTGTGAGAAAACACAGCTCAGGTAGATGCTTTCAAGACATGGCAGTTGCAGATGGGAATTCCCAGTTATTGGGAATATCTTGGATAGCTGATCCTCCGGTTCCTGGTGATCAGGCTACTTCGAGCTGTGTTGTGCCTTATCTGGTCTGGGCTTTCTGCTGTATCTCTCTATTAGCAGAGAGGACAAGCTGCATCTGCTGCATCTCCTTGTTGCAGGAATGTCGCACAACATCTCCCTCATAAAAAGAGGGGAGGGACTCCACACATCCATTATATATCTGAGTGGTGACCGTTGTGTCACAGGGTTCAGTAATGTCCAAAATTTTTGTGAAGACCAGAGTGCAACAAGGACAGCACGAAGAGTTAATTTTCAACATGCCAGCAAAACCAATTCTGTTTCCCACCTTTGCTCTCCCATCTGGGAATGGTTCCTCATCTGTCCTAAACTGTATGCTGTGGCAAAGAAAGAAAAAAGCCATAATTTCTCCACTCATTCTTCCCTAAACTTCCCCAGCAGCAAGCCAGAGTCACACAGACCACTGCAATTCACAGTGCTGCTCCTGTCAGCCTTGCTGTGGCACTCCCAGTGTCAGAAAAAGTGGGGGCAGGAGCTGCCTAAGGCTTCCCTGAAAATTCCTGCTTCATGGGGCAGAAACATCCCGGGTCCAAATTGTATGAAAAATATATGTGAAAACAGGATTAAGACACTTCTAAGTATTTTAGAATCACTGAGGGTTGGAAAAGGAGAGAAACTTTTCAGTGAAATGTGTCCTTGTAATTCATAAAACTACTGTGGATGCAAAGTGCCTTTTGCTCTGTTCACCAGGCTGAGCTACTTTTTATACTCTACTTCATTTTTTATTTGGTGTGTGTTTTATTTCTCTTCTAGATGGCGCCAGTGTCTCGTTACAGAGATGGCTCCTTGCTCTCCATGCATCTTATTTTTATGTTTTATTTTAATGACTGCTTATGCAAAGGACTGAAATAAGTATTTGCCAAGACCCAGGTTTGCATCCTGTTCTGCTAACTTTTGCCAGTGGCTATTATTTTGCACACAGCCTTGACTTTATGGTATGGAATATTTTCTACAGGTGTTCATGTTTTTAGTATTTCTTTTGCACCTGTTTTGTGCCTTATTGTTGTTAAATGGAACATGCCAGTTAACATGAAACATGAAAGAGGATTAATGATATTAATCCAATTTTTCCATGCTCCTGGACCCTCAGGAGAGTTGCCCCATAGGAACAGACATTCTCTAAGAGCAGAAGGGGTCTACTTTGTGCTGAGGCATCACAGTTCATGTGTAAGGAAGAAATCAGGGCATTTGTGGTATCCTTTCACATGTAGCTGCTGCAGTTCAGTTTGTATTCTCTACATCACTGTAGTTTTAAATGCTTTACCGGCTAATGTAAATTGGTTCTTCCTGCAGGATGCATGTTTCTGGTTGCAAGAAATGTGATTTTACACACTCATTTGTTTCAAGAAAAGCTGATGCCTTTTACTTTCAGATGAATCGTGCAAAGACCCAAGAAAAGGAGCTCTTAGGTATAAAGAGCTATTCCTTAAAGTAATGTTTTTTCTTACAAGGGTGTTGTTGGTTTCTAAAGTCTGGACCAACTTTTTTTTGTCTACCCACCTTGTCTGACAGACTTTTTTATTATATTGCTTTGCTAGTCAAAATCCATACCTGTCACAAGGTTTTCTACAGCATATGTCATCCAAAACCACAAATGCCCTCAGTGGAACCTGCATTCTGGCTTTTCTAGTAGGAATGTTGAAAGAAGAAGGAGGATTTTGCAGCGCGCCTAAAGGTTAATAACAGTTTTTATCATTTTGATTTCCTTCAGGATTTCATTCCCCGTTGGAAATCCTGAACTGAAAACATCTGTCTGTGAGTCACTGCTTTGCTGCTGAGATGTGTTTCAGCAGCCAGCAGCTGCCTGGGTGGCACAGAGAAGAGGTAGCCTTGCTGTGGCAGGTATCTGTGCCTGGACCTGATGCTTTTCTGCCCAGCTGCTAGGATGGGTGTTGCTCTGCACCTTCAGTATCTCAATACCACTGCCTAGGTAGCGCTCAGGGCTTGCTGTTTGCAGCCCTGCAACCTCCATTTTATTCCCAGCTCTACAGCCTCTCACCATAACTGTTGAGGTAGCAGATTTCAGAACTTCTGAAGTAGTGCCTGTTCCTTGTTGGGCTCATCCTCTTGCTGTTTTTCATGGTCTTTTCATGGTTTTGTACCTGCAAACCCAGACATGGTTATACTGTATTTTCACAGGAGACAATTACCACTGGCATGAGTCTGCCACCTTATTTTCCCTTTTTCCTTATCTTTCATTTTGTAGTTTGAATCAGAGAAAACCAAAACATAGTTTTTAGTAAAGTAGATACAAATAATTTAAATACTAAATTAATATTGTCCAGTAATTTACATGCAGTGCTTGCACCTAAGGGGCAACCAAAGGAGTATTCCGAGTCCCCATCACTGCTCTTCCTGGTCTGACTGCTCACTCAGACAGCTTTCCCTTTCTCCCTTCTCTCTCCTGTGGTGTTTTTTTTTGTTTCTTCCAAAAACAAAGTTTCAGCATTAGAGTGGATGTCAGCCATCAGCTGCAGAGCCTGCGAACAGAACTGCATGTGCATACCCCTGAACATTCTTTGTGCACCATAAGCACAAAGATGGCAGTCCTCTACCATCCTGCAGTGACACTGTGGTGTTCCTAAGAATAGCCCACATACTTCAACCATATGAAAGAAAAAGACTCTCTGGTTTCTCTTTTGACATATATAGAAGAGAGAGAGAATACAAGTGTATATAAAAGCAAGTTTTAAGTTCAAACTGATAAAGGCTTAATTAAGGAACTTTAATCCTAAAGCTACTTCAGTAAAAAAAAAAAAAAAAAAAA
>VXBU01001338.1:447129-559563 GCA_013400315.1 Bombycilla garrulus
AAGCACTGTTTTTAATCCAGATGATTGGAAAGTGTCATATGAACTACTCTACACGTAAGAACTTGCTTTCTTCCTTTAACAGGAACTGGCAGGGACTTTTGCTAACTCTGTAGATATAAATGGAGATCAAAGAAGGCTCACACCCACAGATCACACATAATTCAGCAGATTACTGGAAAAGTTAAAAACCCTTTAATCAAATAGCAAATGGCAAAATTATATGACAAATAGGCATCCATTAAGAGACTGCAAGAACCAGCACGCCTGAAATTCTGCACTCCCTATTCATACCAATTCTCCCTATTCAGACAAATTCATTTAGCAAGCAGATTGACACCTCTTTAAGAAGTAATTCCAAGTCAGTTTTTAAGGTATTTTTAGTATTTCTATAACACAATTGTTCCTTTTTCCAAACACACAAGTGAGAAGTCTGACCTTTTCTTAGATGAACTGAAGCTTCCCTGTGACCAGCCCTGGCTAATAGAGGCTTTGCCACCCATCTCCTGAATCACATCAAATCTGTGAGGAGAAGCTAATAAAGTCAGCTACAAGAAGGGGCAAGAGGCTTGTGGCTGACAAATTATCCAATTTTAAGAGAGGTATTTAAGCTTGTGGGCACTGTGGCTGCATGTTCTGGCATTCTGCCTATATTTACTCTGGTACTGTGTGTCAGCAGTACCCCAGACCAAACCCTGCATCATTCCAGCACTGCTGTCCAAGTGCTGTCACACACCAGAATAGCTGAGCTCCTCTCTTCTGCTGTCAAGGACAGCCTTTTCCAGTAGGATACAGATGGCACATCTGGCCTTGCTCAGAGCTTGCACCACCCCTCAATGGCATCTCCGGCCTCAGTGCTGCCCGACTGCCAAGGGACTCAAATTTACCTCCCAACAGGTATGTGCCTGAAGAGATTTTCTGCCTGAGTAGCTGCTGTTTGCAGCCACATCCTGTCCTGGCTTGAATGTGTGTCATCACCCTCCCAACATTTTGACAGACACAGCACAGATAGACAGGCCTTTAGGGCACAGAGCATTGCAGCACATGGCCAGATTGAAACAACAGATGGAGATAGAAAACCCATACAACAGAACTGAAACCCTGATTCTGCCTTGGTGATTTCCCCTGGAATGTGAGTTGAGGGTACAGGTGTCTGACTTCTCCCTCAAGTTCCACTTGGGCACGTAGGGAAGTGTGCATGTTTCTTTGGGGAGCCTCACTGTGCCATGAACTAGGGATACAGTGAGATCTGTGGGGCTGTGGCCATCAAAAGTTCTCTTGATGCTGCCTGTGTCCTGCTAAAGTGCCCTGGACAGGCTCTCCTTGGGCTCTCAGTGTACCAGGCTGCAGACCCAGGCTTGTGTGGCTTCTGCAGGGCTTCCTCAGGAGGCTGCTCATGGGAGCCCTGCAGTGTCTGTGAGTGAGGAAGGAGAACAAATGTGTTAAGCCTGGCAGGGGAAGTGGAAATGAAATGTGCATTGCTTGACTGTGTGTGCCTTGCATCCTGACTTGTTGCTTTAAAGCTCCCAAATGCCACACCACTCCTTCACCACACTCAAGTATAAATCCCTGAGGACAGTTGTTCCCCCTTTCCCGTGGCCTAGGCATGTGGTTTGTTATGTCCATGGGTGCTCCCGAGTTGTGCTGCTTTTGTCTGAGGCTTGTAAGCTCCTTCTGTGGAAGAAGGCCTTCAGGCCTTTACCCCATGCCAGAAGAAGTCCTCAGTGTGCTGCTGGTTTGTCTGTCTGTGTTATCTCATGGTCACCTGATCTTGTTCTCCCTTGTTCTGTGGCAAGAAGGAAACCACCTTGTTGAAAACAGTTTCCATATGCTGAGGCACAATAGGAGCTAATAGGAATGAAGTAAATCCTTCCCAGCCCTTCCAAAATAAGTTAGGGCTTAGAATTTTACACAAAAACTATCTACAATGTTGTCAGTAGATGCTGGCCAAGAGGCATATTTGGCTTCCAGATTCAGCATGGACTGCTTGGACTAAATTTGCTTTCAAACATTAACATTGTAAGATTCTTCAGAAAGTGCATGGTGGGAACAATCTATTCCTAAAACCAAGAAAGAAGAAAGTGATAAGTGACAAGGTGAGGAAGGTTTGTATCCTTCAAGACAACATCTTTTCCGACATATAAACAAGACATGTAATAGCTTCTAGGATATAGTACACTTATTAACCTGGTTAGGAAAATAAGAGCTCCAAGATTAGCTGAATAATCTAAAATAATTCCAGTCTTTTTGTTAAATTTTGCCAGAATTAACTACAGGTATAAATTACTTTCTTTTTCATTTCTGGTTCCTGTAGAGGGTGTTGAAGTACTTCTTAATGCAGTGCCCGCCTATGCTTGTTTTTTTGGTGGTTCGTAAAACTGCAGATATATTAAAATATGTCTTCTGAAATCACAACTCTGCTTTCAGTTCTTTGCTCAGGGTTGTTTTTCAGATGTTTTTTTCTTTTGTCTACATGGAGATATTACTGAACTGGAGACCTGAAATGCAAGGAGCACTGTATTGAGAAGGTGGCCATCCACATTTTGGCCCTTTAATATCTAACTTCCACTGTCTGGTTTCTTTGGAACACTCCAGCTTTGCTGGGGTATTCAGTTCAGGGGCTGCAGCACCCCCAGGATCCTTGAAGTCTCTGTCCCTTCTGACAGTCAGGGATTTGTCACTTCTCAAATCATTCCTGGCATATCATCTCTCACCCACAATAAACCCAGCAAAGCTCATCACTCTTCATTAGCACGTGGCAAGGAAAGAGATCAAGCACAAAATGAACTCCGTGCACTTTATGACATTGTCCTTAAGCCTTGGCCTGAGAGCTGACGTGCTGGGCACCGTACAACAATTACTTGCAATAGAACAGTACTGGCGGGACTATTTTAAGTGCCATATAATTTACCCATAGTTAGTAACCAGAATCACATACAATTGAAAAGAAAATACTGCATTTGAGAATCAATGTCGCTGTACCTTAAGCAACACTTCTGTATTTTGCAATTTTCATCTTCCTGGACACTTTGGGTAGGCAGTGCAGTTACCAATATACCAGAGTGTGGGAAGGAAGAGCTCTAAGTGAATTCTCTTATAGATATTTCCCTAAATAGATATAATTTAGCTGTTCCTTGGTATTTTCTAGACTTATTTTCTGTACCTTTATGAAGACGGTTGCATAGCACAAGTTCCTTCCACAGGTAGGCTGGAAAGGCAAGATCTACAAAGTGCCTCGAACATTACTTTCTTCTGGCATACAATCACAAAGAGATGACAGCCCAAATTTCAAAATTGATAATCTTTCCTTTTATTCACTGTCATGATTTTCTCACTGATGAAGCCATGATTTTAATGTATATCAGAAATGAATGCACATTGATTCACTTCAAAGAACCTTTCTTACTAAATAGGTAAGTAATTTTGCTGTAAAAAGACCTTTTCCTATTAGACCATGCATGCACGAGACATCTGTAGTTTTAGCTTGCTGCCTTCTTACATGAAATTCCTTAAGCCATTTTCTGAAAGCTTTTTGCCAAGAAGAACCAGTCTTAAAACACAAATATATCCAAGTGAATTTCAGGGGCCAAAGATTTGGTTTAGCATAGGTAGTCCAGCTCCTCAGTCAGATGCACTCTAAAATAATGCAGGCTGTTCCTTCAGCTTATTATGGGACTTTTGCAATAGTTTATGTAAGAAAGCCATCTGCAACTAGTAAACTTTGTGCAGATGCCCTGCTTAGTGAAATATCACTGCATCACCTGTCAGAGGTACAGTCACAAAGATGAGACATCAAAGCATCAGTTCAAGATTTGCTCTGGAGTCAAAGAAGGTTACATTAATGGAATACCTGGTCTTTCAGATGGAAGAGACACAGATGGGTGGGTTGCAAGACTAGTCATCATTTTCCTTTGTGCACATTTTGCTTGTACTTCTGCAAGGCTTTGCTCACCCCATTTCCATGGCTTACCTTGGCTCAGGCAAATAATTCTTTAACCAGCAGCACCCTATGCCAACAGGCAAGTGTTTGTGCATCACCAGAAACAAAGTAAGAGCAGGCACTCTTTACATTAACTGGAATATTGTCTATCAGTATTCCACTATTGTTTTCTCTGCTGCAGTGGAATCAAAAAATTCCATAGCCCTGGTGTTCTCTGTGGGTTTGTTGTATAAGGGAAAGAGGAATAGGGGCTCACTGGCTAATTCATTCATCATTGTGGTTTTGAGGCACAATTTAGTAATGTCTCCCAAAAAAGCAACTCCCCTGGCAAAGTCTCTCTTCTCCTGGCCATCTCCACGTAGGTTTTTCTCTTTCTTGCCTTTAATGGGAAATGTTTCAAGTCCTGTAACTGCTGAATCAGTATGCATGCCTGCCAAGTGGCAGTGGTTTTGTAAAATCTCCTTGTAATCTACTCCATGGACAAGATATTTATATTAAAAGTAGGAATGCTCAGTTTGTTGCAATTAGTGTTGGTGCCTTTGCATGGTAGGCAATTGTTAGTATATTTTTCAATGTCTCTTCCCCGCTTTGGGAGCCACTATAAATTGTTTCTGCAGCCGAGGATGCTCTCCCTCATTTCAGATCTGTCTGTTTTCTTATAAACTCTTTTTTTTTATTTACTCAGAAATCTGCTCTTTCCCAACCAGATCATGCCTCAGCTCTCGTCCTGAACCTCTGAATTAGCAGAGAAGATGAGTCTTCTCTGATATGTTTTAGTCATTACTATTTTTCAGCTCACTTCCCAGACCTATTGCAATTCCCATGGTTCTGACTATACTAATAAGCATGCTGAACCCTCCTCTAATACTGAATTGAATGGCCTACAAGCACGTTGCAAAACTGTGACTGCTTCAGTCTTTATGGACCTTTGTTTTCTGAATGACTCATCCTAATGACTCTGGTAACTTCCAAAACATACATGGAAATGGGAAGACCCCAGGCTGGCATTGCTAGCACCAGACTGTTTTAAGCATTTAGCACTGTAGACTATATCTGGGAACATTTCTGACATCTGAGAACATCTCTGGGAATGTATCATTTCATACTTCTAATTGTAGCCTGTATGTCTTAAAATAGCTATTTCATGGACTCATGGTCTTCCTAGGAATATCCAAATTTATGAAATTTCGTGGTGGTGGGGTTTCCAGAAATAACATCTGAGATCAGTGGTTTTTTCTACTGCAAATGCTACTAGTGTTTACTGTTGATCTCAAATCTTAGATGCACAGAGCCATTGGTAATTGCTGCCAGAACCTCCTCACCTGTATTTGAGGAGATCCCAGGGACAGCTTTCAGTGGGCACAGTACACTGGCGATCCTGTTGACAGTCTTCCCCTACCTCACAAGCTGAGGATATTTCTTTTCTCAAAGTATTCCTCTGGTGTACCCAGTCCTGTCTATCTGTTCCAGACTTTCTGTGATATCTTTCCTACAACTGGATGAAATCTGTTAACAAAACTATTCTTTCCTTTGTTTCTTGATTTAAGAAGTCACTCTCAACAAATTGCATACCTTGGGTCTTGTCCTCCTGGGCGGCTGAATTTTAGCCATGAAGCAATTGGATGTTCAAACCCAAGACAACCTTCAGAGGACCTGACTCATGCTCCAAATGAATAAATCTGGGCACCAAAACTCTAATTCTCTCCCAGCACTATTTTGAATGATAGTATTCAAGGTTCCATCAAACCCAGCTTTACTAGCCTAGTTCTTGGCAGGGAAACAAGCATTTGCAATGTTAGTATTCTTTCATAGCTGTGTTAGCAACAATACACTTTATTCTAATCTGTCCACATTTTATTAATACTTTTCCAAGTGTAAGCAGGCAACATTGCTATGGATGAACCATAATTCCCAGAAGACAATTCTTTGTCAGTTCAGGTCTTAGTGTTGATCTGTGTACTTTGCTCTTCAGCCTGTCTTTATTGATTAGTGATGCCACTGGGAGAGATGAAGACATCTCTCCCCACCTTCCAAGCCCTTCCAGTCACTGTCTGACAAGTACTAAACATGCCTGAGTTAGTCATCTTGTGCTATTAAAATAAAATAATAAAAAAAAATCCACCCTTTCCCCTTGATTCCTTTTAGCTCTTCCTGTGCTTCAAGAAGTCCCCTTACAGCCTTTTAAAATTTTCATTCTTAAAACCTTCTCATTTTTTGCCATGGAGTTTTAATGTCACTTAGGAAGACATTTTATTTCCAGTATGATCCAAGTGCGGCCTGCTAGCTGGCCTACTGGCTTCTACAAAAACAGATTCTCCTGCATTAGACATATACTTTTCAGGCTAAAATTAATCCCCTGATCTTTAATTTAAGGAGTTAAGTCCTTTATTAAGTCCTTAAATAACTCTTTCAGGAGTAACTTAATACTGAAATATTTCTACCCTACAGTGGAAACCGCAAGAAGATGAATTTTTTTCCCAGGGGTGCCCTGATATTGCTGTATTTCCCTTACTAATCAGAATGAAGTAGCTGCTATCCCTCCCTTCCCTCCCCCAAGTCTTATATATCAGAATTAAGCTGCTCGTGTAAGGTTAACCCTCTGGAGGCAGAGATGCCCATGGAAGGGAGGAAAATCTGTAGCAGTGGCCAGTTTGATCATCACCCAGATAAATAACTGAGCTCATAGCAGTGGCTTGCTTGCCAAGTGAACCTCAAAGTGCATCTGAACCAGTTTCTGGGGAAATACTGGAGAGGTTTTGGCAGTTGTCACCTGTGTTCAGCAAGAAGCTGAGTATCTGGATCTCTCTGGCTGTACTGTCCAAAAAACTCCTGGCCCATTGTGCAAGACCAAGAAGAGTTAGGGATGTAATTGCACCTGGGGGGAGATGGTAGGGGCTGATGGCTGCACAGGGACTGCCTGGGCATTGGTCAATGGGCAGTAAGTAAGTGTACTGTGTATTGTTTTATTACTTTCTCATTTTTTGCAACTCCCTTTTCATTACAATGGCTATCAGAAATAGTACTATATTTAACTTTACTTCAATTATTGTATTGTTCTTAGCCAACAACATCATGGTTAAATCACAGCACCATATTACATTATTTTTGGGTATATTATTGTTATTAAATAATATTACTTAATAATATCACAGAACAGTTGTAGGCACCTCCGGATACTGTCTAGTCCAGTCACTCTGCCTCAGCTGGAGTAAATTACCTGGGATTTCATGAAGGAACAGTATTAGCATTTAGAGACTTATGTGGAAGAGCCATTTGGTAGTTGTGACCCAGACGTGCATGAATTTATATCATTTTCAGGATCAAGAGAAGCAAGAATGCTCAAAGAAGCAACAGCCGCCTTACAGCTTTTAAATTTTCTAAAGGGGAGCTATATAAAGGAGAGGGTGCTTATTAAGCATTTACCAGGGCATTGAATCTCTGCACACAACTTCAGTACCAGGTAAGAGTTCCACAATGGAGGGAAAAAGCAAATGCTTTCTGTTAATCAAAAAAGGTTTGAGAAACCACAGAAGGAAGGCAGCGTATATAGACACCATTGAAAGGAATGCTGTCACAGACAAGAAGACTTCCTTTGAGCAGCTGAAGTTGTGCCCAAATAGGGTGAATGGGAAGATCTGTTTGCTGTAGTTAGGGAAAAAGTGTAGCAAGGCAGTCCAAAAAACTTTGTCCTAAATCCCCCTTCCAAATTCAAATGATCCAGGGAATTATTTACTAAAATCAATTAATTAATCCTAAAACCATGTTAGAAAGCCTGGCAGTGATTTGTTTCAGTCGTTCAATGATTGGAGTGAAACATGCAGGAAAGAAAAAGCCACAGATGGGGAAAAAAAAAAAAAGTATTAATACTTTTTGGATCTAACCACTGAAGGAGAGTCTGGATAGCCCTTCTTGCAGAGAATGTATCATGGACATCTCAATTTTAACTAAGAGTGTCTTGGAACAAGCAGATAAATTAACATTAATGAGTCCCCATTACTTGATGGTTTTTGTCCAAATTGTACCCAAGAAGCTCCAGGCAGAAAGTGCTGCATTTCTCACTGTAATGTATGATATTGCACTTAGAGCTGTCTTACTACCAAAGGGATGGAAGAGAGTTAATGTGAAAAATTAAGCCACTAATTTGGAAACCTGGCGTGTGTAGTGGGGGCAAATTACTAGTAATGCTCTTAAAGAACCATAGAGAATTAGTGGATATGTGCATAAACCAGACAGTGGGAGGAAGAACTTTTTTCTAGTGAGGAAGAAATTTTGAAATTTTAGTGAGGAAGAAGTGGTAATTTGTGTCACAAAAAACCTATATTGGGTTCCTCTGAATGAAAAGTTATGAGAATGAAGGAGGTCTGGATTCAGCGTATCTGATGATGACTAAATAATATTGAAGAATCTAAATGTAAACCTTTCAAACAATTGAGCAGCTGGTGCATGGAAGGGAAGGTCCTTGTGTTAATAGTCAGGAGGAACAGTAGCAGAAAATAGTATTTTTTAGGGTAAGAAGAGGTTGCTACCAGTGTGTCCCAGAAGTCTTTG
The DNA here is from genome assembly GCA_013400315.1 of Bombycilla garrulus. Classification (NCBI taxonomy): domain Eukaryota; kingdom Metazoa; phylum Chordata; class Aves; order Passeriformes; family Bombycillidae; genus Bombycilla; species Bombycilla garrulus. The sequence goes on from VXBU01001338.1 coordinate 455,615, forward strand.
CTGGGACTTAGCTGTTCCACATTATAATACAATCTAGAAAATAAGGCAAAAAGTGAAGACATAAAATTTGAAGATGATATGCAGAATACTTGGCTATTCTGCAAAATAGCTAAGATGAGGATTGACTCTGAAGAGCTGCAAAAAGCACCATGTGAGTATGAATAACGGAGCAATTAAATGACACATGAAATTTAGCAGAGACAGATGCAAAATGATGTGCATCAGAAGCCTCTGTGCTCTGCAGCTTTACCTGTATCCCTAAGATGGGGCTCTCTGAGCTCACAGCTGCCTCTCAAACACAAAAGTTCATTGTATGGAGACCTAGGAGTTCAGCAGAAGATAAAAACCCCAAGTTACTGCACCACTGGGTAAATCCAAAGTTTTTAACCTCCTGTGCAACATCAGGGACCCCTGATCAGTGGTTACGAATTCCAAAAGCTTTACAGTTAAAAAATGACCAAGGTGAGCAATCTGGCTTCCATACAAGGAATGAATGTATAGGCTGAGACCTTCCAGCCTCCCAGAAATGACCAGAAGTTGTGTCAAAGGTCTACAGCCTGGAAGGGGTGATTACAAATTGACCGTACTCATGCCAAGTTTGGAAATCAAAGAACCTCTTTCACCTGTGTAAATGCCAGAAAATGCAGGCTTTCTTTCAAATCCACCATGATTTTCTGTACTGGCTCAAGGGGCCAAGAATAATTCAGAATAAACAAACAAAATTGTCCATGCTAAAAATAATTGCAAGGTGGGAGAATAATAAGGGGAAGTAGTATATAAGTTTGCCTTCTTCCGGCACTTCTTTGTCACACACATGGAAGACTGGATACTGCTCTAAGTACATCCTCATTCTGAAAAAACATTTTCTTCGTATGTTGGAAGGAAAAATTTTTTCCTCCCCTTTTTCAGTGGAAGAAGCAAGGAGCCTCAAAGAAAGGTGACAGTCAGCAGGTTCAATAAAGATGAAAGGTTATGATTTTCATGCAGGTAGTTCTAATGTACATATGTCTAATGTACGTGATCAAATTCTGCAGCCTTTTTTCCATGATATGTACTCATTCAAAGGAATTCTTCTTTGCAAGATGTTGTATTGCCAAGGGCTGACATTCATTGAAGGGAAACCCATCAAGGATTATTAAATCTCCAGACTTTTCTCCTGCAGCAAATCTTTAAGCAAGAATTGTAGACAGCTGAAAGACTGTTCTAGGAAAACATGGCTACATACTTGTTTTTTATTGAACTGCTCCACAGTTATTCCTTGATTTGTCCCTGTTACAATCAGAGTGCCAGGCAAAGTGAGCATCTTGACTGATTTTGTGTGGCCTTTCTTGACGTTTGATTTGCTCTTGCAATGATGTGAAGAATGGATGTGTACATCCCTAGGTTTGATCTTCCAGAGCTCGGTCTTCAGGATAAAGCTTGTTTTTTTTTTCACAGTCAGATGGCAGCAGTATTTTGGATATACAATCTCTTTTATTTTCATCACTGGCGCCAGAAAGAGTTTTTCCCCAGGCACACACAAATGGCTGAGTTACAAGGCTAATTCTTATTGTATAGGTTATCACTCCGAATGGTTTAAAGTAGGCGACTACTGTGCACTATCAAATGCAGTCCCTGCTTTCTATCTACAGTCTCTCCTGTTGCTGGAGAGCACAGGCATGGCCTGATGGGCACCCAGGAGTGAGTTCATACATACAGACTAGCTCTTCATCCATCACTAGTTTGATTTCTTTTTTCCTTCCATTGAATAGTTGCATGAAGGGAAGCAAAATATTGATTTTTCTATGGCTGTGGCCTGCAGATGTTGTATATTATATCTCAAGAAGGAGCCAAACATAATTCGGATGGTATCTTTATTGATGAGAATCCTAGCTGTGGCTAAGATTTCTTGTGCTAAAGCAAAGGAAGTTTTCATTTTAAAGAATTGTGTTAGGTTCACTACAGCTTGCCATTTTGAATAGAAAAGAGCCTCTATCACCCATTTGCAAACCCTTGACTTAGCAAAATAGTGCTTTCGTGTTTTAGATAATTCCAGCACTTTAGTGTTACAATTGCTGTTCTAATATGTGTCAGCAATACAAGTGATGGATCTATGCACTAGAGAGATGAAAAATTAACAGAAAACATTCCTAAAGTGGGAGCATGCAGTTTCCTCAGCCAATTTGCTTACACCAGCAGATGTTTTCAGTATTGCCTGTCAAAGGGAAGCAGAATTTTCCAGGGTTGTATCTGGTGGATATTGAACATAATGCTGCTTTGCAGAGATGCAAGCAGAGGACATTAGACCTAGGAATTTTGCTTGACAAAAGGCAATGTCACTATGTAGAAACTATTACCTACAGAGGCTACGGTGACCATGCTTAATTATTAAAAAAGAAAGTAACACATGATACTTTAGGGAAATGAGAAGATTTGGTTTATTTGCAAAAATTGCCTTTGATTAGTGGTGGAATGGAAAGTTGAAATTATAATGTAGTGATGCTAATACAATATAAGTGCTGATACAAATTTGCTAGAAGTAATTTAGCTAGCTCATAGGAATTATACTTACTATCCTACTGAATGCACTTAGGCGATGCTTAGGAAATTAAAATGTAGAATGAAGCAAATGAAGTGCAAAAGATGTATTAAAGGTCTTGTTCTTTAGAGCTTTCTGCAGTGATGTTTTTTAGAGTCTGAATCATGTCGTTCTATCAAGTCATTATCAGATACAAAAGGTGAGTTGTTGCCTTGATTTTTAAAGCATATTAACTTCATCTTGTTTTCTCTTTACATAAGCCTTTGACTTTCTGTAATAACTTTAGAGTCACAAAATAACCTAGCAAGTTTTGAGCATCTCAATCAGATGTCATGGGCCTCGGTCCCACTCTTGTCCTGTGGATGGGTACTTCTGATTGTAGCAAGAAAGAAAAATTACATTGGTCAACATTGAGAAATGCAGTACATCAGTTTGTCAGTCAGAGACACGATTTACACTGATAAGAGCTTCCCTTAGCCCAGCACAGTGTCACACACAGAGCACATGAGTGGGTCAGAGGTCCCAGCAGATTTGGGAGGGGACCTCTGGGTTTACTGGATATCTCTCCTTTCTGCTTGGCAAATGATGTTCTGGTCCTAGGGAAACTGGTTGAGCTCATGAGAGATTCCTGTGGCAGCAGTGGTTGTCTGATGCATGTGAGTGTCTCATTGGGACAAAGCACAAAATCTGTGTGACAAAAGCCACGAGATTTCATCTGGAATGGAAATCTACTGACAGCATGCTGTGTGTTTTGCCTTTTGTCTCTCAGCCAGGCAAGATGTTGTTAAAAGCAGTCTGGCATGTGGAAAGCAAGAGCGGGGATAAATGTGCTAGGCAAACACAGCCCTCACCTGGGAACCCAGGATCAGCCTTGCTGCCAGCAGAATACAGCATGACGCCATGGAAAAGGGAGGGTTACTGAAGACGTCACCAGCAGGGCAGACTACACAGACCTTTCCCATGGAACCACTTCATCTGCCTGGGGATATGGCTTTTGTGGTGTTGCAACACAGATTCAAGACCTGAGGGAGCTGAGTGGGCAGATGTTTTGGCCAATGTTCACACTTCAGAGTGGCTTCTGCTCTGCAGCCGTGAGAGTGTGTTAGCTGAGCTTACAAGATGCCGGCGTAGAGAGGAGAAGACTGTGTATAAACTCTATTAACACTTAGTTCCCTTGTGGCTCCTCCTTGCCCTAGAATTAGCTGTACCAAAGCTTCATGTACCTGATGCTGTGAAGAGCCAAGAACAGCTAATTGTGGCACGGACACAATTAGTGCTGCTGCAGCTAACTAGGGCTAGAGAGAATACATTTTCATTGTGTCATTCTCTTTAATGAGAAATAGAATATGAGCTAATGCAGGAGATCCTGGGCAAGAGAAAGCTTTATTACACATAAAAACTTCTCTACTTTCCACCCAGTCTATTATGTGAAAAATGAGTCATATTTTTGAATGTGACTGATAAGAAAAGTTGTGGCTGAGAGACTGTGAGTACAAAAGGAAGCAGATGGATGGGTGTTGGAACATGCTGAACAAACAGCTTACTTCATTTTGTTTATTCTCTTCTAAATGATCAGTCCCGGGGTGTAGAGAAACTTGCGTGAAACTAAAACCGTTGTGCTAATTCTTCTCTGGTGGCATGCTCTGTATTTCCAGAGAATTACAGTGCTGGTCTTGTAGCAACAGCAACGAAGTGGAAGAAACGTCTCTGCCAAACAAAACTGAATAAAATTGCGTATTTCTCTTTAGTTTCTTCTTCCAGCAAAAGACCAGTCAGCCTCTGCCCAGCTTCTCCACATTGCGCTGAGGACTCTGAAAGTAAAACATGAGGTAGTTTAGTTGTCACTGTAAAACACTATGCAAGATTGACTGACTATCACCCAGTTGTGTAGCCAGCGCATGTCAGGCAGCTCAGAGCTGCCCAGTCTAGTCCCCAACACTACCTGAGCTGGTGAGCAAGGTCAATTGATGACAACCAACCATAAAGAGTGGTGCTGATATTGGAAATTATCTAACTTTCCCAACTCATTTTAAATTAGCTGTTGGATTATTCATAAGCAGTGGCCACTTGTAGCCAGCACAAATTAAGTTTCTTTCTCACAGACTCTTATTGTTACTTTGATCATTAAATCACCAAAACCTGAACTTTGCTAAACTTACCATGGTAAACTTCAATAAAAAAGCTTGAGGGAGTCAAAGACTGGATATCTGGGATCTTAAATTTATGGCCCTTCAAGGGCATGTTGGAGAAACCAGAAGATACAGAGGAGATTACAGCCTGGAGAGTTGGAGATTCTTTCTCTGAAAAAAAGATGAAAAGAAAGATAAAAGAAATGTGGACTCATTACCATAAGGAGTGAGAGATCATGTCACAAAAAACATGTAGCCTGTGACAAAGATGAGTTTAAATTAATTCTTATTTTTATCTGGGGGGACACTATTTGGAAACTAATTACAAAAGAAGTATGTAATCCTACCAATTTTCAAGGCTAGAAATTTCATTTATAAATGGACTTTTTTTTTTTTCCCAATGTATTTATGGCCCATCACAGACACATGGATATTGTCCTGAAATTCTGAGCAAAAAAAGGGACAAAAGGTCATGTTATGATCTCTTTCAAAGTCACATCTATGGATAATTTTATATGGCATTATAAAATACAATTTAAGAAACATCAAACAGCACACAATAAACCATTTCCCAAAGTCAGTAGAATAGAAAATGCATCTACTGAGATCTAATCCCATCTGAGTTTTATCTGAGGAAACATCATTAAAATCCAGACTGAGGACAAAAATTTTAAACAAGTTTTGTGTTGGCAACAGCCAATGCCTGGAGGAAGAACTTCCCACATGCCCCAGGGACCTCTGGCAGGTAGAACCCATCAGCCTCAGATGAAAAGATTGGGTGACTTACACCCCACATTGTGCACATTGAGGTCTCTCATAAAGTTTTTGCTGACTATCATTAATGAGTACATGGATATGACAGTGGACTTGGTGGTGGTGGGTTATGTGGAAGGACTTGCAGGTTGCATATAACAGTGGTGTTTGGCCATTGCGTAGAAGAAACAGAGCACCTACATCTGCTCATTCTGATGGTTGGATCTGAAATGCTTTTAGCTAGCTGAAGAAAAAAGAGAAAAAGAGTTGTTTGTTTTTTTTTTTTACAGACACAGTTTCTGAGTCTGTCTTACTTAGGTTTTAAGCCAAAAAGACACTATTCCTTCCAGTGACTTCAATGGGTTTTAGATGAAGGCCTTCAAAGGTGTTTGTGTTCTGTCCTGCTCCAGTTCAGTCTTTTCAGAATCAAGAATCAGACCGATTATTCTCTGGGAAGAGCATTAATGCTCCCAGCTGCCATCAGCTCCACAGCTTTTGGAGACAATCAATTTTTCCCAAAGCCCACAGCCACCTTTGAAGGAACTGGCAAAAACATTACCAGTTTTAGTGGTTCATGGTTAAAAAAGAACAGTTTATTTTACTTAAAGACAGCATTAGATGTCTTTTTCCATTCCAGCTATGTATTAATGCTCCTCCACTCTCAACAGTATTTTAATGAGGAACTGCAAACAAATAAGGAAGGACCACAGGCAATTAAAAAATATGTCATTACTAATGTTGCAAAAGAAACAGCTTGAAAACCGTCTGTGCTTCTCCTTTCTGTATAATTCCTTTTAAAATTGCCCTTGCTTCTTCCCCCTTCTTCATGCAGCTGTCACTTTCATCTTCCCATCCATCCAGCCTTATGGCTGACAGCAGATGAGCTACTAACATTGGATGCTTTTTTTTTTTTCTGGATTGCACAGAAAATGAATGTAGGCTTGTAATTTTGGGCCCTGGAAATAGATACTTGTTAGTAGGCTAAGCTGCCGTGTTGAAGTCATGCAATGTTAAAATCTTCAATGGAGGTAATCCCTTCTCTTTTTTTGACAGCTCCATTTTTACCAAAATCTTCTGGCATGAATAAAAGTGAAACACTGCCACTAGAAGTTTATGCCTCCAGACAGCAAAACATTGACTGAGCAACAGGAAAAATATGCAGGTTCCTTCACCTGGGTTGCCTGGGAGACCTGGTATCTCACCCAGCTCTCCCGGAGCTGGGGATTGCCGCATCTCCCATGCACAGCCCTTGTGTCTGTGGGAAGCCAAGACGCTGGAGCTGCTGTGCCAGGGTGCCCGTGCTGTGTGAGCTGATGAGCCTTCAGGACTCTGTCGGGCTGTGTGCATCCCAGAAACACCCACGTGGGTTTCAGGTGCTCTCAGCACCTCTGCTGAGCTGTGAATCAGGACACAACTGCCCAGTGAGACTGCAGTGCTGGAGGGATGCACCAGAAAAGCGGGTAGGGATGGACTGTTCTGAGACAGCACCTCACCTGACTTTAGGGTGGCTGGAGGGGGAGGCCTGGCCTCTGGAGCACATGATGGCCCAAGGATGCGTCTTTGGGATGCCCCAGGTGTCCTATACAGGCAGTGTGGTACGCAGGCTCCTTGACTGGCACCCCAGCCCATAAGAACACTTGAACTAGCCTATAGGAAACTTTGAAAAGGTGAAGGAGAATCTAAATTTTTGGTTCTACTTAGCCTGGAGTACTTATTTCAGACCCCAAATCTGGCTTCTTCACACATTTGGGGCCCTCCCCTGTGGGCAGTACCCCTGTGCAGGGCTGGAGGGCAAGTAGTTTCACAAGCAAGGGGAAGGAATAGGATGAGTAAACTCCTCCTGTGTTTCTGTCTTGAAACTGGGCTGTTGGGGAGCCAGAAATTCAAAAGGAAACAGACAGAGGCAGGATGGAGACTGCAGACCAAGGGGGTGGTTTGCACTCTGCTGTGTCCTCAAACATCTACGTGTTTTAGGGACTCAAAATTCAGAAATAGTCTAGGTTCTTAACTGTTAAATATGTGATATGCACGCAGCATCTTGTGATGAAAGTCTTTGATTCTTCATGATATTCTGGGATGTCTTCTCCAAAATTACTGAAGTTTTTATTAGTAAGAAATGTAATAAACTCCCCTCGGAAGCTGAGTCATACAGTGAATGTTTCTAAAAAATTCCAAGCAGTCACTCCGGATCTAGCTCATCAGGTGCAGGGTGAGTTGGCAGCCAATCTCATTTATTCAAAGCCAGGCTAAAAGCAAAACATGGAATTACTTTATAAAAGGGAGGAAGCAATACTCTCCAGAAAGCAGGGCGTTTAAGAAGGTGAAGTTGGGAAATTACCCAGGCAATGAAGGTATTCATATCACATGGTGAAAAATATGTTCTCAAAATATCTCAGGAAAATAAAATGTGATCAATGTCTTAACTTTTCTGCGTGTTTCAGCCTGATTCTGTATCTGAGAACAGCCTGCCTATCAGTCACAAAGTGATTATCGCCACATGCCTTGTGATGGGGATGTCATCAGACTGCTACTGCAATGCTTCAATTAGTCTCTGACAGCTGCAGATAAGGTGCAGTCTGAGTTACTGGGGCATTGCCCAAGTGAAGACTGAGGCCAGAGCTGCCTTTTGTCAGCAGTCTCACCTGGCTGAAAGTGGCCTCAGTCCCTGATGCGTGTCGTGTCTCTTTCGGAAAGGACAAAGATGGGCACAGGATCATTTCCACCCTGCTTTAGTCTGTGTGACCTGGGTGAGAAGATAATCCTGCTTCAGCGTCTACAGTACCTGCCTCAACGACTGAGTGGGGTTGGGGAGCGCCTGGGAGCCACTCTGCAGGCAGACAGGAAAACAGCAGCCAAAGCAGCCAGCACAACCACAGCTGGAAGAGGACACCTATCCATGGGCTTAGGTGCCACAAGACTTGGCAAACAGCGGTTTCAAGAGGGTCCTAATTCACTCTTGTGCTGCACCTTGAAAATTCATGTGATGTGGATCTCTACTGGGAAGCTTTTCAAGTTGACTTTGCTCTGTCAGCTCAAATGCAGACAAGTGCCAAAAACCACTTTTTGTGCCCGCCTTGGAGACCAAAAGAGTTAGACTAGTTCCTAGCTAAGTGGTTTGCTGTGTCCTTTTTCAGCTCCATGCTCAGAGAGAGGACCCACAGAGCTGTTTGCAGGTCGAGAGATTTGTGAGCTCTGGTGACACAAATCTTTGCAGCCGCAGCACAATCCCACCATGACCCCCCATGGGGAGCACACCCAAAGGGCTGTTTTGGCTGTCTCAAATTGACACATGATAAACAGAGGAGAGATTACAATCTTTATCCAAAGCCCTTTGGGGTGTAGATAACTACAAGTGTGGGTGGCAAGAAGGTTGGGGTTTTTTGGAGACTCTCCATTTGCTGTGCTAAGCAGCCATGCGTGGACTCCTGACCTGCTGCTGGTGTGAAATACAGCACAGCAACCAGAAAGCACTTGGATGTGTCTGGTCCACCTGCACGTGCTGACAGCACATACAGGAACAGAAATAATCAAGCTTTTACACCTACAGTGGGTATAGAAACTTATTTCACAACAGCAGTGGGCTCAGAGCACCCATCTGTGCAGTCAGCATTGCTCCACTAAGAAGTGGTAAAACTTAAGAGGGGGTAAGGCGTTCACTGCAGCCATTTGCTGAGAGTCTAACAGAGCTCTATCTGTTCCCATAAAAATTCAAGGAAAAGTAGTCCCTCAGCTTGTTAACTCAGCCTTGAATTACGAGTTAAGTGAGATTGTGCACGAAATCCCAGGAGCCTGTTTACAATTTTGTTATTTATGTGTTTTCTGGGAATAAACAAAACTAAATATCCTCCCCCTTATTCCAAGAACTCCTTTCATGAGTGATGCGAAGATTATTTGGCCATGCCCACTAATATTTTGGGCGACTGTAACTAATGGAAGCACATATATAGAAGTGTGGGCCCAAACACAGAAATTCAGAATGCTTCTCAACATGCCGTGTAGCTGTACAGTCTCATTCATTGGGTAAAAATAATGAAAGGCTGCTCTGTGATTGCTGGCACCACTCCTTGAGCTGAGAACATTTTAAAGAATATGTAAAAATTTTTAATCAGGATTTACTTCCCTTTATGCTGTTCATGTTTTTTTCTTTGGCTTCTGCATTAGTAGCAGTTGGTTTTTGCATCAAGTTTTTGTGGGTTTCCTTTCCATTAAAACTCCTGAAGTCTGTGAGGAACAGCAAGCAGAAGAAGGAAATACTGAGCACACCAGAAGGCCCATGAGCTGAGGTAAGACAAGATTTGTCTACTTTCTCTGCTGTAGATAAAATGGTTGCAATGATTGAAATACAACCGACTTTTCTTTCTCATTATTTGCAGTTATGGTATTATTTGTCAGAAACAGACTTCTCTATGACAAAGCTGGTGTTGAGAAATTTTTTGGCAGAAAAAAGGGGTAGATTTATGTAACTAGGATTGTTTGCCAGATGGAAGATAACAATGAAGTTGTGGATCTGATTAAGTGAGCCTTGTTTTTTAACTAGATGAAAAACATGTATTTGGCTTATGGCAAACTTTAAAAATAAAAGGTGCTAAATGTCAGAGTATTGGGGGTTTTTTTCATTATTGTGCATTTAGAAAGGTTAATAATATACCATATTTTGATGAATTTAGTGTTAATTCTAAGTATTGCAATTTTTTTTCACTTATTCTTGGTAATGCTGCTCCTGAAACACAAGGTGAATATTAGCAAGAAAGCCAGTGGGAACTTTAAAAAAACATGAGAATTTCTGTTTTTCTTAGAAGTGCAGTGGCAAATGCAAGTGATCTTCTTTATAGCAGTGATATTATAATTGCCTTCCTATTTGGGTATTAAGCAACAGACTCAGGTGTCTGGGGTCCTCTTCAGACAAAAGTTTACTGTGATAGATGCAAAAATCATCTTTTTTCCTGGCATAAAAGAGGTTCTATATACTTATCACTTTACATAGCAAAGTAGTATGTTTTGATGGAACAGCCCAATTTCCCTATTTAACTTTGCATATGGAGGACATCTTATTAAACTGAAGCAGTTGTTTTGTCATTCCTCATGTTATAGTGAATGCAGTGTTTCTGAGCAGCAGACCTCAGATCAGCATTTGGAAACGGAGAGTTATTTACACCTTTAGAGACAGTGGAGGTTTCATATTTAGCCCCTCAGCAGCAGCACCCCTCCACCACACTTCTTCAAAAGGACTGTGTCCTTCTGTCCAGGCAGGGCACAGAAATCCATCCCATTCTCTGCTGAGTTGCCATGACTTTCCCTCTGTAAGAAGAAGGGTAGCCCAGGGCTGCTGACTACTTTTCTTACCTCTCTCTGCACGTTCTCAAACTCTATTATCTCCATTTTCAGTGTAGAGACAAGAACTGTCCACTATGGGAATGCATCGCAATTTTACACAAGTTGATACCCTACATGATGGTGCCTCTCATTTTGCTGACAATTTTGGTTGCTTCTGCTGTTGTAGCCAATGCAGAACTGACTTCAGCAAATGGTCAACGATGGTAGTGCCAAGTGCCCTTTCCTGAATGCAACAGCCAGTTTAAGGTTCATGTAATTAGCCATGATTTAAATTGTTTCTCCCCAGCAAACATCACCTTACAATAAAATATACCAATTCTCATCTGCCAACCCTTCCAGCGTGGCATCTGCCAACATGGAGAACTATCATCTCCAGACTGCTGATAGAGGCACTGGATAAATCTAGCCTGAGTACCAAACCCTAGAGGACTCCATTGTTTATTTATTGAGCCCCCACTTCCTACACTTCAGCCAGCTTTCAGCCCACAAAAGAATGTGCCATCCAGCTCTCTGGCAACTTAGGTACTTAAGAAACCTTTATTGCACGGATTTGCTTTGACAAATGCAACTCTATAAATGCACACATATCATAGATTCCCAGAATGGTTTGGGTGGGAAGGGACCTTAGAGACCATCTCATTCCAGACCCGCTGCCATGGGCAGGGACACCTTCCACTGGACCAGGTTGCTTGAAGCCCCATCCTTTTGGCCTTGAACACTTCAGGGATTCCATTCCCCTTTGTCCTATTGCTGCATGCCATTGTGGAAAGTCCCTCTCAAGCTCTCTTGTAGGGCGCCTTTAAGTACAGGAAGGTGCTCTAAGGTCTCTCTGGGGTCTTCTCTTCTCCAGGATGAGCAGCCCCAGCTCTCTCAGCCTGTCTTCACAGAAGATGTGCTCCAGCCCTCCTGTCTTCATGGTCCTGCTCTGGGCCATCTGCAGCAGGTCCATGATGCTTCAGGTGTTAGGCTTTCAGAGATGAATGCAGTGCTCAGGTGGGGTCTCAGAAGAGTGAAGTAGAGGGGAAAATCTCCTCCCTCAGCCATATATGTACATCCATAAATACATGAATAAAATCAGTACTGGCTCCTCTTCATCTCTCGTCATCACAGCCCTTCAGTGGGTCAGCCAAACAGGATCTCCCTTTTCAGAAGACATAATGACTTTTTCTCAGCAGAATGGCATTTCAATGAGCTCAGTGCCTTCATTCTTCATTACAGATGCCCCCAAAATGTCCCAGAGGAGGAAATCGGTCCTCAGGTAGTCAGTAGGTCCCAGGACTAATGACCAGCTCATGGCCTTGAGCTGCCTCATCAAGCCCTTCTGGTTAATGAGAGTTGCACTGATGACACATCAGTTCCCTGGCACAGTGCCTGATTGCAATGGTGGGTTACGTGCCCTGGCCAGCTGTCTCTCAGTTGATATCCTTTGGGATACTGATATGAGTGCCATCTGGTCTCAATTACTTATTGGACTCTCACTTATCTGGTTGGTTTAGTACTTCCTGCCCACATCTGTTGAGTGGAGCTGGCTCCTCTGCCCTTTTTACTGCACCAGCCATGAAAATATCCCAGCATCTTTGGTTGAGAAGAGTGAATTCCCTGAGTTTTCCTGCTATGACCGTGTTCCTAAGAGATCTTTTGCCACCAAACTCCCCTGCCAGTTCCCAAGTAGTTTTTCTTCTTTCAGTGGGTTTACAAAACTTATGTCAACCCAGAACACCCTTTACCAGGAGCTCTTCACTATTTTTTCTTTCTTTAATGCTCCTGGTTTCCTCTCCACATTTAATCTGTCATGATAAAGACTTTCCTGTTTTCCCCATTTTGACAAGCCTTCTGCTTTCCAAATTGAGATCTTTTCCTTATGGTAGTCTTGGTAACTATTTTACTGATAGACATTAGGCTCAATATTTCTTAAAATGCTTATTTCTTTTGTAATGTAGGCTTGTTGAATTTTCTGTTTGTTTTCAAAAGCAGACCCCAAATTATGTAGGCTTCTTCCTTCTGGGACTGCTTCTCTGTCCCACAATGCTGCTGGGCCCAGCTCTACTCTGATTAACAGTGCAGAGCTCTCTCCATCAAAATCTGCTTGAACGAGGGCCAGTGCAGCACTAAAGACCAAATGCCATCTTGTAGCGGTAGAATGCCAAGGTAGAGTGGCATCTTGTGTTGTGAATTTATTTTGCAGGACTAATTATTTGAGAAATCAGGAAGTTGTGGCCTATGGACATAACATCTCATCCTGCAGCACCATTGCATCTTTATAAAGATACCCAAAACCTCCTCCTGTTGCTGCCTGCTTCCATCTTCCTACTGTCACTTAAATTGTCACCAGACAGTTTTCTGGCGACTGTCATAATCATGGTAAAGGGTTAGGTAGTGCATTCCTAGTACTATATTTTTATTATTAGAGTCTGCCTACAAGAACCCCGTTGTGCTTCTCTTTAGCCACAATATTTTTGCAGTGTTGTGAGTTATGTAGTTCCTCCTGCACACTGCCACTCCTCCACCCGAGCATCCTACACTATCATTACCATAAAGCTGGTAGCATGGCAACACAGGCTCCTATTGATTATCCTTTCCCCTGCAGGTCTCTCAGGTTTCCTTTGCACCAGGGTTTTGGTCTCATGCCAAGCTTGATGGGTGCCCTGTCTCTTTTTCAGGTTTGAGATCAGTGCAGAATTACATATAAGGTTTGGTTTTGATCACATGTTCAAGATAGCATGTGCCAGTCTATTGGATTTGTGGGCAGTTGGATCCTGAGCTTAAAATAGGACAGGTTTGGGGCATTTTTGTTAGTTCAGTATCTGCATCAATTAAACGAATCTCCTCTTACCTTTGCTCTATCAGCCCCATATCTGTCTTGCACATCCATCCATTTGTTAAGGGTGTAAAATTCACCTTAGGCAAGGAATGTGTTTCTGCTATCATCTTACCTAAAATTGCACTCAAGCCAGGCTAAGATAAAAGGAAAAATATACATTCATAATAAATATGTATAATTTATAATATAGATATAATTTGTAATGAAAGGTAAATATTTATTTATAAAATCCATGCTAATCAAGCTGTAAATGTTATTTAAATATTTAACAGAGATGAAGAAAAGATGAAAAACCCACCCAAGCTCTACATCTAATTTACTCATGCAGCAATTATTTCAGAAAAGGCTCCCTTTTTCTTTCTCAGCTGATCTTCTCTTTCTCATGCCAGGGAGATTGTCAGAGCCTCAGGACATGTGTCAGCTGCTTCCATTTGATAGCTTCCATCAGTGAAACCTGTATAAAGAAAAAAATGTCCTGTTAGAGATTTTCTATCAGAGGAGTCTTGCAGTACCACTGAAGAGAGAATCCCTTTTCAGTTTGTCCTTTTTCTCTATTTTTTTTTCAGAGGGCTGTCAGATCTTACTGAAAAACTCACTTCTTTTGGGGGACACAGAAAATTCCTGTAGGTCCAGTGTCTCACCTTTAATCCATCCTGGTCAATCCACCCTGGTCATTCCTTACCCAGGAGACCATCTGGACACTTTTGCTGAAAGCAAAGTTTATTGCCTGTCCTTAGATAGGTCATTCTTTCTGTATATGCAGGAGCCATGCCCTGACCTTAGCTGGCTAATAACAGTTCTTGGATTCAAGGAAGGCTAAAATCCTCCCCTTGTCCTCTGGTTGTTGTGGCTGGTTGAGGTAGTCCCACGTGAAATATATCTTTCACTTCACCTCCCTTTCCACATTGATCTGCGTGTCAAGACTAAGACAGCTAACAGGAGTGTCTAGGTATGAAAATTGCATGGATCATTGTTGGCCCTTTACTGAGTGCAGGCACCATGGTGCTTTAAGAGCTTTCAGTTGACTGGTCTCCAGCTTCTTACTCTTGGACATCTCATAACAGCTTGAAAGTTGTGTTTGAATAACTTGGAGAGGAGTCTGAGAACTGATTTTCTTGCCAGGATCAAGGATACTGAATTTTCTCAATTGCACACGCACTATTCTACTTTTAGTCTCAGTCTAGCTGGAAAGATAACTGAGGAGCATTTGTGCAGTTAGAGGATGAAATAGCTGAAGTGGTAATTGTTAGATAGAAACCTTCATTGAGGACCCTGAGAAAGGTGCCTCAGCCCTGTTCTTGTAGCGCTCTCCCCAGGGTGCAGGGACCCAAGGGCTTTTCATCAAGTGAATCTTCATTGTCCCGATCCCATCCTTCATCAGATAGCATTGGACACAAGCCATCACTTGTAGTGCTGAGCAGGGCTTGGAATTTGTCCACAGTCCAAGTTCTTCAACCTCATTTGACTCCTCTACCTCACAGCTTTCACACACGAGAATGCTTGAACTGATGGCAGATTCCTTCACTAATATTTTCTTGTGTTTTGGAGTTTCTAAAGGGAAGGATGCTTGGACTACAGGAAAACAGAATCAGAAGGGCTCTTCCCTTTGCCATAACTCAGGCTGTAATGTTTCCCTGCAAAATTGAGGGGATCGTATTCATTCTTGGGAAAAGCTGGTCTTTGATCCCATGCAGAAAATGTGTATATCAGACAGTTGTTCCATAAAGAAAACCAAAACAATTGAAAGTCCTTTAATTGCAAAAGATTTGTCTTTAAGAAGAATAACTTTTCCATCTCCTCTGTAAAGAAGGAGGATCTCAAATGAGGAGGAGATTAACTTTAGGAGCATGCGTTTAGTCCATCCAGAGCTTTGCTGAGACCCAATTATCCATGAAGTGCTCCTTGGGAGCTCCTTGGGGCTCTGCTTCCCACGCTTCCCATCTCAGTGGGGCTGGATACAAAGATGCCTGCTGGGGCACATCTGGTTGCTATATTAAGGGACTCGGACAGACTCTGAGGCACCACCCTGGAGATACCATGGTCTGCTCTGAACATAGCTCGGGCTCCCACACCATGCCTTCAGTTTGCAAATTAGCTCCAATTTACGTTGCACTGGGAATAGCGCACTGGGAATAACACACTGGGTAGCTGGGTGTTCGAAGTATCCAAAGGTAAAGCCAAATTTACCTCCAAGGAGGCTCCACCCATACAAATACATTAGTTTCAAATTGTGAAGCCGGTGAGGTTCAGAATAAGAGGTAGGATGCAGTCGTGTACCATGGGAACATTATCACTCACCCTGGGAAAAATTAAAAGCTTCTCTTCCACGCATCTGGAAACGCCATGTAGTTATGGTTTTCAGGCTAAAAATTTCCATACCCCATTTTTAGAATATATTGACAGATACAAAGAGGGAATTGCTCCCACTGTCAAACAAGAAACAATACTGATGCCTTCCTTTGAAAATACTACTTTGAAAATACTACTAGCTGCAGGACAGCTGAGATAAGAAATCAAAAGTTCAGAAAAGAATTAGACACTAATAAGAAAAAGAAATATTATTTAGAGTGTTTTAGCGATGAGTGGTTTTGATTTGATTGAATTACAGCCTCACAGGAGGAAAAATGCCTCTCTCTGTGAACACAGCCCATTTTCTCAGAGGCCGTTTTCATTAGGGCTGCAAACATGGGCCGGCCTGGAAGCTGCAGTGTGTGTGGATGACTGACCGGTGCAGAGCAGCTGAGCACAAAAGAGGTTAAGAGAGTGGTACATGAAGCAAAGGCCCCACAAAAAGAAACACAAGAACGAAGAAATACAGTGCAAGGAGGAGGGAGTTTAAAAAGGAACCATGCATAATTAGCACAGTGTTTGCACAATGTTTAAGGTCAAAATGTCCTTAATTTTTACATGTATCAAAATACGTCTGGTATTGCTCAGGAAATACTGCCAAAAACATACCAGAAAAATTTCCCTGGTTCCAAAAGGTAAATTCAATTCTTTTGGCTTTCCATCCTAATTTAAAATGCAGGCCTAGCATCGGGCAGTGATTTCTTTTCTGCTCAGGTTTTGATGTTTCCATGGTAGGTGCCTGGGTACTCAAAACTTCCCTGCCACAAAATGGCTGACAGCAAGTTGGCTTGTTTTGCACAGCAAAGATCAGAGACTTGTCATTAAAACACACACACAGCACCTCTAAAAGGCAGCACTTTTACAGACTAAGAAAACAACCAGCTGCTGTAATACTGAAACTCATTATTGCTTACTTGGGGCTTTGTGTCTTGGGATGTGTATTTACTGGGACATCACAAGTAATTACTCATTAACCAACCTTTACTTCCCACTGTTGTCTGCATCTTGCAATTTCTGCCCTCAGTGAAATAGTCCTGAATAGCCAAACTCCCTGCCCAGCCTGTAACCCAGCACTTACACCATTTCTTTTCACTTTGGCAGAAAAATGGAGACGCTGGCTCAGACTATGAATATTTCCACGGTGGCGCTGGATGGCAGCTTCACTAACAGCTCCCCCAACTGCACAGTCGACAGCTTCAAACAAGTAATTTATCCCATCATGTATCTCTTTATCTTCTTCCTGGGTGCTATTGGAAACGGCCTCTCCATTTATGTTTTCTTCCAGACTTCGCAAAAGACCTCAGTATACATTTACATGCAGAACCTGGCTATTTCAGATCTCATGTTTGTGAGCACGTTGCCCTTTCGGGCCTCATATTTCCTCTTGGGATCACGCTGGGTATTTGGTGATATCCTCTGCAGGATCATGACTTACACCTTGTACATGAATATGTACTGCAGCATTTATTTCCTCACCGTGCTCAGCGTGGTTCGTTTCGTCGCCATCGTCTACCCATTCAAACTCGAGAAAGTGACCAACAGGAAGTATGCCAGGATAACCTGTGCGGCCATTTGGATCTTCGTGCTGGCAGCTGCCAGCCCTCTGTTCAACAAGGGAGTCGCCGGCTACAGGAACCCAGTCAAATGCTTGGACCTCCACCCCTCCAGCACGCACAGGCTCCTCATGATGAACAGCTTTGTCCTCGTCGTGGGCTTCATTCTGCCGTTCTGCACAATTGTGTTCTGCTACATCTTTGCCATCAGAGAGCTGCTCAAGCCCAGGGATCCTGAGAGCAAGAGGGCAGTCTGTCACAGGAAGGCGCTGTTAACCATTCTCATCAGTCTCATCCTCTCCCTCATCTGTTTCCTGCCGTATCACATCCTGAGAACTGTCCACCTGCTGTACAGCAGCTGCAGCCAGGCCAACCTGCACAAGGCGCTGGTGGTCACCCTCTGCCTCACTGCCATGAACAGCTGCCTCGATCCCTTCCTCTATTACTTTGCTGCTGAAAATTTCAAAGCAAAAATCAGAAGTTTGTGCTGCAGATAGCCAGCGGAGAATTGCAAAACCATGTAAATATAAAGATGAATAAATATAAATATACATATAAATATATACGGTCCTGATGGGGTCTGTAGACTGGGTTCATACTATTCAATGACAGAGGCTGTGTGCTGTGCTGCTGGCCAGCCTGCAGCTCTGCAGCTCACTGTCAGGCATCTCTGGAGCAGAAGTCTCTGCGAGAGAGCTCTTTGTGGGTGACCAAAACTGAGTCAGGATGATCAGAGGTCTGGTGGCTGGGTATGATCCCTGGTTGTCTTCTGTTTAGCGGTGCAGAGATACCTCTGCTGTTCACCCTCCCCAGGACAAGGCATTGAAAGGAATTCACCTTGCTACTGGAGTCCCTTTATTTCATTTCACAATACTGGCTGACTTGAAAGGAAAACTGCTCACCTGACCACTTCAGTGTCTGTGCCTGAACCTCTCAGCGCTCCGTTTCCCTGCATGTGCAGGGGTTCAGAGTCTGTGATTCCCTACACATTCACAGTTCCCTGCCAGCTCCCCTTGCTCACACTGGCAAGAGGGTTGTACATTAAAGAAATTTAAAGCATCACTGATGCTTTCTACTGAGGCTGACTTAAAAAGCAGGAAGAGAGGCAAACAGGGCCCAGCACTGGCTCAGGTTGCTCAGAAGTCACTAACATTTCTAAATGTTCCACTCTGAGCCAGCCGTCAAGGTATTCTGCTTAACATTTTGTGGGTTGTCAAGTGAGAGAATGATTTCGAGCAAGTGGCATCATCGTGGAGCGTTGTGAGTAAGATGACTGCTGGCACTGAGGGCAGGATGCGGGCACCCAGAGCACTGGGCTGCATCCTGCAGCTCTTCATGTGGTGTCAATTCCTTCAAGTCATTGCAACACTTTGTTTTTGTGCCCAGTGTTGCCAGTGTTTTCACAAAGCTGAGGCCAAGCAGTTCCATTCCCACACAGGGATCCAAACACAAACTTATAAAATTATTTTGGTCCAAAAAGGTAGCTAGGGAGTGGTTTCCTCTGCACAGATAAATCAGTCTGACACCAAACTTCTGACAGAAGCATTCCCAATCCCTCATCTTTAGTCTCCTCTGAGGAGGAAACTGATCCCTTTTTTATAGGATTAACTTTCTGCTTGTTTGAATTTCCTACATCAAACATGAAAGAATGCAACAAGGAAGCACTAACCCAAGTACAGGAGGAAAGATGGGCAATGGAAAAGGTGGAGGAGAGTTTTTTAGAAAGCTATAGGAATCTACTCCTATGTGTACTTTGGAAAATGTCATCAAATGGCTGTCTGTATTTGTAAGTCTCTGAATATTTTCTAAAATATGTTTTCTAAAAATCAGACCTAAGTGAAAACAGGCTCCAAATTCAGTTAGGCCATATTTAGATTTTGGGTTTAATTACCTCATCTTTTACTAAAAACAGACAAGAAGTTTAGTCATATTTTCCAAGAAACCAGCTGGGCTTATATGAAAACTAACAAAAATGCTGAAAGACTTTCCTCACCGTGAAATTCAACCAAAGGAAGATTTCTGCCTGTGAAGATAGTTCTCAATGCTCTGAAACTTTTAGGGAGAAAGAACTCCATAAACTGAATGTTATTGGTCCCAAACAAAAATAACAGCAGCAAACTATTTTTAGCTCTGTCTGAAATATGCAGAAAACAAATCATTGCTGATCAGGTGGAAAAGTACTTGGCAAATCACTGGGAAAGGTACATTTTTTTCTTGGCTATCTAAGGACTATGTTCAATCTATTTCAGTCACTTGAGGCTTCAGGCGCAGAGTTTTATCTGAAGTCTTCACTGAAGTTCATGCTCCAAATCCTTATTTCAATAATGCAGCAGCATACCTGAGAGCTGACCTAATGATGCCACGTAAACTCCTTGATCCCATGCTGTTGATGAAAAAGGGAATATAAACAATGGTTTGCAATGGGAATATGATTGAGATAGTAACTGTGCAGATATAACAGGCACATCATTGGAAGGAAGGGGGCAAACTCTTGTTCTGTGGTTTTCACCTGTTAGGAGTAGACCTGAGCAGCAACAAGTGACAAGCTTGAATCCTCTCATGAGACACCACCCACTTCAAATACTGCAAGAGAATGCAAAAAATTAGCCACAGTTTAATCTCACCAACATGCTTCTGTCTGTATCTGTCCAATGCATCTGACTATCAGATAATTTTGCATTTAGAGGATATGTGTATGTTACTTACGAGGTCACTTTTTTTTTTGTATTTACCACACTACAACTTTGTTGGCAATTGACTTAACTGTCAGACCCGTGTTTTAATAAACTAGGTTTGCTTGTGGCTGAAGATATGTTTATTATGGATCGCACAGCTAACAAGGGATCTCCTCTGAGGGCAGGGGAGAATGAACAAGATACTGAGTTTCTGTAAGTGGGCCATCATTTCACAAGACTGAAATGTCCTTGGAAGTGTGAGAACATCCTGCTGCCTTATTCGCTTTACTGACAAAATAGTGGGGAACATGAGTCAAAATCTGAGGTGCAGGCAAAGTAATAGAACTTTTAAATTATGATTTACTTACAAAAGGATTCAAGACCACCCTTGTTAGTAATTTTCTCATGAAGTTTCAACAACACTTGTATAACATGCCATGTTCCTATTTACTGCCTTTTCTCCATTTACTGCTCTTGCATGTCTCTACTCACAGAGCTGAAGATTAGGGGTCTTCACTGTGGAAGTAGCATAGTACAAAATGTAGTCAAAAAAGCACCAACATATCTATTTTAAAAAATAAAGCTCCTGACAGTTAAATTGCTAGCAATGCCTCTAGGTCTCTCAAGGGACCACATTCCCCTTAAAAAGTACTTTGATATGTTTCCTCAAATTTCTGGGAGGTGATATATAAGAATAGTTATGCGCCTAGAAAGTTAAAGCAACAGTAAACTTGTGAGCTTGAAGGAGACATAAGACGAGGAAATGACTGGGACCCTTAAGCAGCGGCAAATGATCTGCCTACATATGCATGTTTTCCTGTCATTCTGGGAACCCCTGGTACTTTTAGACAAAGTTAATTTTTCAGTTCAAAGCTACGCTAGAGTCGTAGAGAGACAGCAGAAGGGAATGCCACTTTTCACATCAGCTTTTAAGCCCCAGTTTGAGACCACTCGTGGCTGTGATTGCCCAAAGCAGTGGTGTCACAGCGAGGGGGGGAGTATCACGCAACTGTGATCCTCCCCCTCCACTCCACTCTCATGAGATCTCACCAGGAGAGCACTGTCCAGTTCTGGGGCCTCCAACAGGAGAAAGACTTGGACCTGTTGGAGAGAGTCCAGAGAAGGGCCATGAAGCTGATCAGTGGGCTGGAGCACCTCTCCCATTGAGACAGGCTGAGAGAGTTGGGAGTATTTCAGTCAGGAGAAAAAAAGGCTCCAGGGAGATCTTATAGCACCTTCCAGTACCTTACAGAGACTACAGGAGAGCTGGAAAGGGACTTTTGACAATGTAGTTACAGGACAAGGCAAAAAAAAGGTCAAAACTGAAAGAGGGCAGGTTTAGATTAGAAATTAGGAAGAAATTCTTTACTGTTGGGGTGGTGAGGCACTGGAACAGGTTGCCCAAAGAAGTTGTGCATGCTCCACCCTTGTGAGTGTTCAAGGTCAGGCTGGATGGGGATTTGAGCACACTGGTCTAATGAAATGTATCCCTGACCACAGTAGGGAGACTGAAACTAGATGATCTCTAAGGTCCCAAACCATTCTATCATTCTATGATTTTATTATTTTTATTCTAATCAGTGCATTATCCCACTAATTTTCATGATACATCCTTGCCTTCCTCAACATACATCCTGTCACCGTAGCTTATATTTTGCTTTGGCTCCTAAGTGTGTTGGGAGAAAGGGGTGCAGATTTTGCTGATTTTGCAGATTTTCCTTCTGAGGTGCCTACCCCTTTATGCTACAACAGCACACTGTGCTGGCAGCAGAGCAGGCATCAGACTTTTTCTCCATCTTAGAGGTGTTGACACTTCTCTTGGTCCTTTGGGATGGGCAAGATAGAAATGAACTGCTGCTGATAGGAGCGCAAATAAGATCTATCCAAAACAACCAAGTGTAATCACAGTCAAGAGGGGTCAGATGCTCTTTCAACATCCCTGTGCTAGTGTTTTGAATTCCTGAATTGTATCTGAATCAGTTTAAATGATGGTCTATTTAAAACACAGTGTAAATTATGTGCAAGCACAGATTTCCTGAGAGGGTCCAGTATTGTTTGAGGTGCTTCAGCTTCCTGGCCAGCACTGAGCACGACTTGCCAGGCACTCTGACTGTCCCAACATGCTGTGCAGCCCTGTCCCTCTCACTGTTGTGCTGTGTATATACAGGAACCTTCCTGGACATCTGCAGAGACAAGCAGCATAATTAATTGCATTCAGCTGATGTTACGTAGCTACATCTGTTCATCCACCAGTCAACAGTTTAAGGAGGTCAAAGAACTTGAGTAACTTTCTTTGTCCCAATTTCCCTTTCTGCCTTTCAGAAAAACTGGCCAGAGTTCCACCACTGCTTCTCCTTTTGGTTTTACAGCTGAAAGGATGAAGCTGCCTAGCACAGGGACCTGGTCACACAAGTCACATTCCTGTTCACAGGAGCAAAATGTGAGCCTTTACTGCTGAAGCTGTGAAATAAAGCTCTGGACCTTGGTCCACTTTTCCTATTGCATCACTCAAAGCTTGAATGCTCAGAGTGATGGCTGGCAGGTTTGCTCGTCATGTTTGCTGTCTGCATTTCCAGATGCTGAGATGCTGAGCACATTAACTGTTGGATGATATTATGTCTTCTGAGCAGCCATGGTAGATGCAACTGGGGATGATTCACTCAGCAGGGAGCTGTGTTTCATTACAAAAAATTTGGCAAAGGAACCCCTGAAGAGGGAATCTTTTTGTTCTCTGCAGATTTTTCTTACGTTATCACCAGCTTTCAGTTCTGGAGGCAAGGAGCCTGACTGTCTCTGGCACGCCAGCTCCAGGACCCTTCTGATGTCCAGCCCAAAAGGCCATAACTTCTGTTATCTCCATAACAGATAAATACCTTATTGTGTTTAGTTTATCCTTACAGTCTCTCACCAGAGTTTCAGGATGTTTAAGGATGTTTTGCTCCTTGGTGAGATACTCCTTACATGCTGTAAGTTAGCTTTTTTTGGCAGCTACAAAGACAAACAATCCAGAAGGAATGAGAAAAATAATCTGGTTCAAGAACCAGCCATCATACCTCTTGTGATCTTTATTACTGCAGCTGGAGAAATCTCTTCTGGTGGTCCCTCACCATTAAAAAAGAAATATAAATGCAGATAATGAATGAGAATATGCTCTAAAAACCAGTGCTCTCAGATAGGTTTCTTTTTTTTTTATTTTCTTAATTTTTACTCTCACTCACCAAACCACTAAAGACATTGAAGCTTGTAGAATTTCCCTGGTTAAGCTGCTATCAGCAGCACAGGCACACCTGGATCCTCCAGAAGTGCAGGTGGTCTGGAGTACCCGGCTCAGTGCTGCTAGCCCAGCCTTTCACAGGCACACAGTCCCTGGGGCAGTCTGTGCAGCTGGGCAGAAGGATGTCCTGTGGCCAGCCAGGTTTGTGAACCTTCCTATTGCCTGGGAACAGTCCAGAAACACCTGACTCCATACCAGCACAAACCCAGCCCTTCCCACACCTGTGTGTCCTGGTTGCCGTGGAAAGGAAAGCCAGGTGCAGACACCAGATGGGAAGGACATGCTCCAGCAGGTCCCCAGCATGCACGACACACCCAAGTGATGTGTCTGGCCACGCCACCTCCGCTGACTTGTTAGTGCCAGGTACAGTTCCAGACTGGCCGCTTCCCAGTTCCTTTCCCTTCAAGTTCCTAGTGGCATCTAGTTACACCTGAGCTGGCTGGGCTATGCAGGTGGAGGGTGCCCTGGGAAATGTAAGAGTGGATGGGCGTATGGCCCAGTTGGGAATGGCACAGGAGAACGTGTTGCCCCATTCTCAGAGGAATTCAAGCCAACACTCAAAGGAGCTGATGCCCACCTCAGAACCATCTGTCATTGTGATATTTACTGCCAGGGCCACCACAGAGCAAGGAGCAGCACATGTTCTCACAGGGAGAATCTATCTTCATGCCTGCAAGGAGCAAGATGAGCTCGAGGACTACTGACATGGTCTGTGGCATCTCTTACTATTTTCTGACTGATCTAGAAGTTGCATGGTCTGTCTTTCTGGAGGGATCCTGGAGACCTGATTCAAAATCAGCAAAGTTCAGCAGCCCAGGTAGACATGACATGGGCAGCTTGTCAATGGGGAGAAGAACATATTCCTTGGGTTGTGCTGTGGGAGAGAAAAAGTATGGAAATGCCGGATGTGCTCCAGACACCAATTCCAGTGACGCACTTTACACTGGCAAGGGTCAAAACATTCTTATTACTGAGAAGGGTTATTGCTGTCTCCCCACATATTATCATGGGATTATCCAAAGCCATGAAAAAAGTCAGGCCCCTGAAGCCACCATCCACCACAGAGATGTCTCTTGGCTTTAATCCAAGGCGCTGCAAATGCCCATGGGTGGCACTACTGCTAACCCATCATCAAGGGACCTGACACCATGGTTACCAGCATACTGAGGCAAAGACAGAGCTCATCTAAACAAGCCTTTCCCAACACCACTACCCAAATAAGGCCTTTTTCCCTGAATAAGCCATCAATAAGAGCTTTTAAAAGCCACAGGATCTCTTACTGAAAATCCTTAGGCATTTGTGCTCTTTTAAGACATCTTCTACAGCAAGACTGCACACAGAGCTACCCATTCAACCAAGCTAGCAAGGTGATTCAGAGACACCCACTGAAAAAAGGAAGCTGCCAAACCAAAATACCCCCTCTCCTATGCCTCTCCTGGTCTAGTACACCTTGCTGTTTCCACCCCTACAGTCAGTATCTCATCTAAGGAAGGGCCCATGTGAATAAAGTAGCTTTGGAGGCAGTTTGACATACTGGCAGAGGATTTGTACCTGATCAGAAGAGAGGGGACAATGACAGCAATCATTCCTGAACTGCTTGGCCATCAAGAATACCCTTGCACTTGCCCATCTTCCCTGTCCCCCTCTCCACTCAAACAGATACATGACAACTTTCTTACCTTGAAAATCCAATGAGCAGAGAACCAGAGGGAAAATATAGAGCTGAGCATGGCTATGACTGACTCAGCTGCATTTTTCACAGGGTCACTTAGCAAAGAGAAATCAACAGTCACGGCATCAGTGCCAGAGACTTTCTCTGAAAGCTGCAAAAATCAAGAGACTTATGAAACCTCTATGAGGAATACTATTTATCATATATCCCTACCATATGTATTTCCAGGAACTGGGAGGATCTGTTTACTCCCTTGAAGGTGAAGAAGCCCCACAGAAATATCTTGACAAATTAGAGGGCTGAGCAATCACCAACTACACAAAGTTTAACAAAGACAAGTGCTGGATTCTGCACCTAGAGAGGGGCAAAGCTGGATGTACAGATAGACTGGGGAATGAGAGTCTGGAAGGCAGCACCTTGGGAAAGCACCTGGGGGTCCTGGTTGGTGGCAGGCTGAAGATGAGTCAGCAGTGCCCTGGCAGCCAGGAGGGCAAACCCTGTCGTGGGGGGCACCAGGCCCAGCATCACAGCCAGGCAAGGGAGGGATTGTCCAGCTCTGCTCTGCACTGGGGCAGCCTCACCTCGAGTGCTGGAGGCAGTTTGGGTGCCACAATATAAACAAAACATTGAGCTGTTAGAGAGTGTTCAGAGGAGGATACAAGTGTGGTGAAGGGCCTTGAGAGGAAGCTGTGTGAGGAGTGGCTGAGGGCACTTGGTCTGTTCAGCCTGGAGAGGAGGAGACTGAGGGGAGACCTCACTGCAGTTACAGCTTCCTTGTGAGGGGAAGAGGAGGGGCAGAAACCGATCTCCACTTCTGTGACCAGTGACAGGAACTAAGGGGATGGCAAGAAGCTGAGTCAGGAAAGGTTTGGGTTGGATATCAGGAAAAGGTTCTTCAGCCAGAGGGTGGTTGGGCACTGGAACAGGCTCCCAAGGGAAGTGGTCACAGCACCAAGCCTGACAGAGTTCAAGAAGCATTTGGACAGTGCTCTCAGACACATGGTGTGACACTTGGGATGTCCTGTGCAGGACCAGGAGCTGAACTTTGATGATCCTTGTAGGTCCCTTCCAACTCAAGGTATTCTGCAATTCTGTGTTCTGTGAATAAAAAGTCATGGCCAAACCTCCATTTCAGAAATTCATCTACTTTGAACTGTTGTACCAGGAAGGAGCCTCAGAAGCCTCTGTTGCTTAGACTATGTCTCACAGACAATAACTTTCTTGGTGTGTTTCACACACAGTACATTTCAAGATATTTAATTTCTGGCTTATAACAGGCATTATCATCACAATCACACTGTACTATAGTACACTTGCCTTCCGAATGCCATCCTGATTCCTTATTCCTTCAATTAATCAAGTAACAAAAGGAAGAGCAGCAAAAATTTGGGACTGCTGCTAAATGATGTTAGTGCCCTGGAGATGCCAGAGGATGGATCCAGGCTTTTCTCAGTGGCGCCAAGTAATTGGACGAGAGGCAGCAGGCAGAAACTGATGCTCAGGAAATTCCGTGTGAACATGAGGAAGAACTTCTTTACTGTGCAAGTAACCATGCACTGGAACAGACTGTCCAGAGAAGTCTCCTCATTGAAAATATTCAAAAACATCTGGATACAATCCTGAGTAACATGCTCCAGGTGAGCCTGCTCTAGCAGGGGTGTTGGATGGGGTGATCTCCAGAGGTGCCCTCCAACCCCATCTGTTCTGTGATATATTAGTCTTGGATTTTATAGTTCACACCCAGTAATTAAAGACAGCAGCAGAAAAATAGATACTTTAACCAAAATAAGTGAGTTAAGTATATACATACATATATATATATACACACACATACAAATGCAGGAACATACTTTCATATTTATTAATTTACTAAATTTTTTACATTTTCATGTGTTTATATATTTATGTACGTGACCGTAGATATTAATTTGCAAAGTCAATGAATACATATTTAGCGATCAGTGTCAAACCTCCCTAAACTAATGCCTTGTATAACCCTATTCCATTAATATCTTGGTAATGGATTTAAAAAAAGAATATATTCAGGACTAACTCTGCTCCATCATGAAAGTATAATGTAGATCTGAAATATGAGAAAGTGAAACTTGTTCCCTAAGTGATGTATCAAAATTCATACCTGCTCCGATGAGCATTCTTCAATAGGGGAAAATTCAAACCCAAATACCTCTTGTCCTACATCTTGCTAAATTTTGCTTGACATCCCTATTATGAGAAAATTTCTGCTTCCAGTTTTATTGTGAGTCTCCCTTTGGCCTGAGGTGACAAGTGAAACCTTTGACATGCTGTCTTTTTTAAGAAGTTGACAAGCTGTCTATTTTTCACACTTGGGAAAACCATGTGGAAAATATTTCAAAAATCTCTACTGACAACTGTGAAATTAAGAACAGATTTTTGGCCTTATGCTGATATAGTAAAATAATGTTTCTTATCCTGTGGTGTGCAGGCTGGTGGGCTACACAGATTCTTCTCAGACCACACTGTGTAAGAAAAACCATCAAATCTGTCGTTAGTCATATCAAATGTGCTATTGGAAGGTTCACACCTTCAGAGGAAAGCAGAAAACTGTCATGAAACATCTTTCCCAAATGTGGACATGTCCCTTCCCAAAATGCAAATGCCTGTGTTCTGGGCAAGCACTACCAGCATGCATAAACAGGAGTGTAAGAGCAGCAAGGCTGACATTATATTTTGAGAAATTCCGCATAAGTTCCTTGGGAGATCACTGCACACTGACTGGGGTTCTGAGCATTTCCATTTGTATGAGGAAAATAAAGAGGTCTAGCAAAATTCAAACCCTTCAACATCCCACTAAAGAGAGTATAAGGTTCCTATTAAAATATTTAGGATTAAACCCACTCTCTACCATCAAAGGCAATGTTCCCAGTTGTGGAGGGCATCAGGAGAATTCCAATTTTTAAAGCAGAATGAAGTGATGAAAATGTAATACCTAAAAATAAAAATGAAATATAAAGGTATTGAAGACTCATGAGAAATTGAAATTGATTTGAAGGCCAATATAATCTTCCAGTAGAAGACAGTATTACATCTTCTTCTCATACACAAATGCATAAGAAGCAATCAAATTTTATCGTTTTAGAAAAGAGATGTACCATAGGTGGAGATGATAACAGAACAGAATCAGATTGTTCTGCTGCTCTGGGGACTTTTGCTCAGGCACCGTGGGATTGACCAGATGCCTCTAGCAACTGTGTAAAAATATAAAATAAGATACAAACTGCACTGATGCTAGATTTTCAAACCCCAAGCAGAGTATTTAGTAAGTAAGTGTCCAAACCCAAGAAACCATAGAAAAAGATGTTGATAATTATCTCTAATTTCTATGGGGCAAGATAGGTAAAAAAGTAAGTCTGAGTAGGAAGAGAAGTGAGTATAAAGAGCATAACTCTCAAGAAATTCAAATTCATCAGCAGGAAGTTGTGTCTTGGTGTGGTCAGATGCCTTCCTGAACTGAATTAAGTAAGATTAATTAAAACTAGTCAGGTTATTTAGACCTCAATATTTCTGTACCATGCTGTGCTGTACAATAAACCTATATGGAGTGTGGATCAAGACAAAGTCGAAGTTCTAACCACGACTGTATGGAAATGCACAAGACAGTGCCCTAAAGAGCAAGGATTTCCTTTTCACAAACCATTTTAGGATAGAAATCATAACAGTGTAAGGTTCAGAGAAATGTAAAGAGGTCACAGAGTGAGGATGTGAACTTAAAACATCCCAAGTACCTCTGTCCATGGTCAGCTATAGAATTCCAGTGCAGGAGGTTCACCTTGGATAATCTTGACTGGAGATGAATATCTCAGGCTGGAGGGCTATGAAGGAAGACCCAGTACGTTTTAAGAAAACATTCCAGCACATTAAACATGGTGTCATTTCTTAACACAGAATTCAGTGCATGATAAGACATCATTTTCCCCAGATCTTTGGTGTAGGAAACCGCTCCAGCTCCTTGATGTTTCCGCAATGCACCCCATTGCAAGAACGGCTTCAGGTGGGCTCTCCCCCTCCAGATGGATTTTGCTCTATCCTTGCAAAGGTCGACTCCTTTTCCCTTGCTCTCTGCCCAGGCTGGTTGCCTGCAGCACAGGAGCACTCGCTCCACCAGCCAAGGCGTCCCCACCTGCTCCGTGAGTCATCCTGACAGGAGCTGCTCCTGCTGCCTTTAGGGGCAGCTCAGGGTGATTAGCTCCATCCTTTCTTCGATCTTACAAATAACTACACTTGGGAAAGACACATTCCATCTTAAATCTTCCAGTTCTTACCCAGGAATACTGCAGGGACACAGCACTGGAAGGGGTCCTCTGGGAAATGGTGCTTTTTGCTAGCAACAACATCACCATATGTCCATCTACACAAACTAATGAGAGCTGCCTGGAAAGGATTACATTACTTAAGAAAAGATTTCTTTGACACGGCTTTTTCAGGCGACAGTGCTTTGATGGCAAGAAATAACTTTCCAGTTCCCACTCTCCTGTTTGACTCTCTCCTGTGCTTTGCAAAGCTGTTTTTCTTTATCTAGAGGTCTGCCAGGTACACTGTTGAGAGGATGCATTTTTAGTTTAGTTTTTGCTAGGTTAAACATGTCACATACTCTTGGCACGGCGCCTCCATTTGCTTTGGCCACCCTGATCATCCTCCACTTGAGGCTGAGTGCATCTTCCTGGACGTGCATGTTTAGAACTGTACACAGCATTTCAGCTCGAGTCAAAGGAAAACCAGCAATGGCCTATTTTCTTCCCTTGTCAAGAAATTACTTGACTGGTAAACCTCCAAACCACAATGGATTTCCTTCGGGTTACATCATGTTCTTGGGGCTCATATTTGCCCTGTGGCTACCTAGCATACTTCTATACACCCTGCCTTTTTATTCTCCATCAGAGAAAAATCATTCTTCTGCTTGTTGTCATTAGTCTTTATGGCAATTCCTGCACTGCTGGACAAAGATGAGGCCAAGAAGCCCGGACCAGCTCATACCCACACTCTCAAGTTGAAGTGTATCGGATAGAACCAGCTGACATCCTCCAAAACGAAGTTGGGAGTGAAAGAACAGAGAAGCAGATAATCAGCCTCTGGGCTTAGCCTGGTTCTCTTTTATCTAGTGATGTGGAGACACTCAGAATATGTGGTTTCATGTTTTGCACAACTGAAGTTGCTCCTGATTTACATTTCCTACAGGATTTTTAAGAGGATGGAAGAGTTCTTTGCTTTAAATTCTCTATTGCATGCCAAAGCTTGGTGCTAAGATTGTCAATAATAAGGTTAAAAAAAGGTGAGTTTCATGTCTGATTCTGGAGGATCCTCAGTCCAAAGGTCCTTCAAGCTTTAATCCCCTTCCCCCAGCACTACTTGCAATGACCTTTCTTTAGAGAAGTATAAACATCTGTTAGTTTTGATTGGACTCTCATTTAGCTCCATCTCTTTTGCTCCTTCTTAAGTAGCAATACTGACTGCTGGCCACTAAGTGTTCCCCCACTTGAGGGAGATACTGAAATATTTGGCTTCCTGGTGACATCAGAACATGTGAATGTCGTCACACCAACTTAAGGAGCCTGAAATGGTTCCAGTCAGGGATAGGTCTATGAAATATTTGGCAGGGAACAGGTTGCTGGCAAGACCAAAATGATCAACATGGTCAAGTGGGGACTTTCCAGTCTGCTGTACCAGCATGCACACAAGAAAAAGAGCAAAGAGAGGGAAGCAGGGGACAACAGAAGCAGGAAAAAAGGATGGTGAGAAGAAAGAAAAAGGAGAAAGGGAAATGGGAAAAAAAAACAGAAATAAAAACTTCTTAGAAGAATAACTCATCATAGCATGAGTCATCTTAAGGCACCAGACCTTTCTCACGGGTCCAGGGACAGTTCTCTTTGTCTTTCCTTATTTTTGTCAGATGAGAAATGAGTGTCAGTGTCTGAATGATTGGTTTGTCCCAGGAGAGGAAGTGTGAGGAGTCAGCAAGGCAGACTTGGGTTCCCTGCTGCTACTGCTGGGAGAGGGCCAGGACCCAGCCTCAGTGAGGAGGATCAGGGAAGGATGATGCTGATAAAATTAACACCTTGGGGAATAAGATCTTTGTACCCTTTGCTCTTCTGCCCCAAGCAAACTCTGTTACTTCTCTGTCATGTGAGTTTGAGCCACCCGCTCAAATGTGTAGCATTTTAATTCTCCTGTAAACAAAATGCAACAAACACTATGAAAACCTGTATAATTGAAAGCAGCAGCTTTAACTCTAATATCCCCATTCTTAAACTGCAAGTGAGGAGGTTTTTATCAGTGTTAGAAGAATTTCAGCTGAAAGTACGGCCCTGAGAGTATAAACAAATTGCCTTGTTGCACCAATGTATAAATTCTCTGTAGTGCCACAGAGGTCAATGATGCTTCAGATTCCTACGTGAGAAACTGACTATAAAATGTGAGCAGCCTTGCAGTGAATAAAAAAGAATAAAAATAAATAAAAGTTAAGCAAATACTGCCCCGACACATAGACTTTTAGATTGATTTCATGCTAATAACTATTGCATGCAGCCTGGCATTCCTAAACATAATTTTTCAATAAAGCAATGCAAGCTTTAAAATGCAGCCATCACATAGCAACAGACAGAGCAAGCTCATAGAAGTAAATCCTTATGTACTGATGACACCACCAAGCTCTTTAAGTGATAAACTTTCACCTGTCAGAGCCAAACAAAAGAAGCCTATTTTCTTGCTAAAAATACACTCTACCAGCAAATTGCATACACTCAAGCTCCACATTAAAATGCTGAGAGAGCTCTCTGGATTTGAGGACAAATATAGTCCTGTGTCAGTGCTGACTGATTTAAGGCTGTTAAAGTGATGCTCTTAAACAATTAAAAATATCTGCCAGTCCTGTCAAGATGCTCTGCCGGGCTTTTCCATCTCCTGCTATGCTAGAGCAATTCCACAGTGATGGGCTGATGGTGATGCACTGTGACATATGAGAGTGTAGGACTGATCTCTTACATTTCCAGTCTCTAGTACTCCAGATAAGGGACAAGAAGAGAAGTGGTAGCCAGCAATCAGAGTCCTTGAACAGCACAAAGCTTGGAAATGTCAATGCATCCAGAAAGATAAAAAGAACTGAAATTCACAGCAGAGACTCAAAGCTCCCAATACATTTTGAGAATATAGATGTTTCAGGATGACTATTGAGGATGAGCATTGTGTTCTCCTGGGACAGAGAATCAACATTTCTAAGCTCCTTGTTTCATAAAATTATCCCATATGAATTCTCAGCGAAGAGGGACTGTATCTAAGTGTACTTTGTAAAAATGGTCCTGTGTAGGAGCAGGAACATTCAGAGCTACCCTTGGCAGTCTAATCTGTGGCTGTGTCCTAGATTACAATGTAAAGATGTGCCCAAAGGTCTGTATTCTGTCACCATCTTCATGAGCTGTTGAAATCAGGAGGGGCAGTGTTTTCTTTGCCTCCCCCGGACCATCTCCTGTTAATGGGCCATCAATGCCTTGCCCCATGAGTCATAGATAACTCCCTGTGGGAGCCATTCCTGTTTGATGGGCAATTAAGGACCCACTGCATGACTCATAGAATGACATCAACCCATTGTGAGAAGCTCCGCCCAGGGGGAGGAGCCAAGCATTCCCACCTGAATATAATCTGGGTTTGGGAGAGAGCAGGCAGCTTTTACCCACTGGTTTTCAGAGGACAAGAGCTACCAGACCTTTCTACAGGACTGCCACTTCAGCAAGACCACCTCATCTGGACTGCTGCCACCAGCACCCTAATTAGTAGGGTGTCAGGTTGTATTCTGACTCTGTCAGTGATTTTTTTTTTTTTCTTTTTTTCTTCCTTTGTATTATTGCACATATTTTACTTTTTCCTATTGAGTTGTATTTCTGACTTGGAGTCTCACTGGTTTTGCTTTCAAACCAGCACAGGCTGTCATGGATTTTTGACCCAAAATAGCCGGGTGAAGATGCTGTGGGTATCCTGAAAATCCCAGATTTCCTTGTTACCTGCTTTCATTTCCAAAGAGCTTAACTGCCTGAAGGCTGTGAGACCAGAGACCTTACTGGCCAAGGAGCCTTACCAGCAACCACTATCTGAGACATGGGAAACTTTAATGTTCAGGTTTAATTTCTGAGGATCTCTGTCCAGTTGTGTATGGCTTTAGCCTTGCCTTACATGGAAATGGAACAAAATCAGTCCTTCAGTGGAGTGGCTGCCAGAGGCATGAATAATGTGACCTCCTGCTTGCACAGCAAGCCCTTAGCCTGACATGGTTTTCTTCTACTTCATATACCTACGTACATACATAGATAAAGAAATTGATTCTTTGTGCCCTATCCTTAGCCTTCCAGGGTTTGCAGCAGAGGCAGGGTCCACAGGACTCTGTCCACAAAGAGCAGCACAAATCTCTACAGCTCCCCACTGATAGCAGACACAAGATTCTGTTAACTTGGAAATCCCCAACAAGCATGGGATGTTTTCATGGCTGAGCTCCCTTGGCTGCTTTGTTGGGGCTATTCAGTTTTATCTCAAGCTCCTGGAAAAAGACCAGCAGAACTGGACTGAATATGGAGATCAGGTACCAGAAAAAAGAGTGGCACAGGCAGGTGAGACCCATTTGTAAAAGTTGCTGAAAATAATAATAAGCAGTTGTAAGTTTTATGGCTTTATTACCTGTGACCTTGCCTGTAGGGAAAACTAGGGTTAGCTGCGTCAGCTGTTACCAGGTGCAGCTAATGTAAGAGCTGCTGATGTTGTTCTGAAGGGAGAAAACATATTTTTCATTACATTAGTGATGGATTTTTTTAATAGCCCATTAGCTGGGAAAGCACCCAGGTGAATAAAGACTCTTTATTAGAAAATGAAGTGATGAGGGAGGAGAACTTCACTGTTACAGTCGCATCTAGGGTCATTTTGTTCTGGTGCTTTCAGCCATATGCTAAGAAATTCTGCAAGGAAAATATAGAGATTAAATGTATAAGGCAATGAATTATTGATTATCACAGACAAATCCCTTTACCCACTGACTACAGCCTGGGGGGAGGAGGAGCAGAAGGAGCATGCC
The DNA here is from genome assembly GCA_013400315.1 of Bombycilla garrulus. NCBI lineage: Eukaryota > Metazoa > Chordata > Aves > Passeriformes > Bombycillidae > Bombycilla > Bombycilla garrulus. Next base: position 489,781 of record VXBU01001338.1, read on the forward strand.
TGAGAATAGAGTTGAAGGAAATATCCTCAATCGGTTGTATGTCATTCCTGCTACCTGCTCACAGTTAAAGATTGTGAAGATGCTCATGGGTGCTCCTCAGCTGCAGCCTCTTGTAAAAGATGAGCCCATTTAATGCTGAGGGATGCAGAGGGATGAATGAGGCATCTGAGCACCTGCTACAGCTTGTAACTACATCCCAGAAATGTCCAGAGCTGCCGAAAGCAGAGGACCTGGGAGATGAATTGATGGTGTTTCCCAGCAGCCCCTTTGGGAATAGTATTTTTTTTTCCTGCCCTGACAGTACCACCATTACCTCTGCTTCTCCCTAGGAGCTCAGCCCAGTAAGTGCTTGCTGTCACCTGTATTTTTACTGAGCTTCACTATAAAAACAAAGTTAATGACCATGTCATCAGCCTGTCATTTCCCTGCACTAGCTTCTGAATGTGCAAGGCAATTATGACAAGCCCATTTGGCAATGGAGGAGTGAAGGTTTTAAGAAATAGATCTTTATACTAAAGGCATGTACATTTTCTAATGATGTTGGGGAGATGAGAGACACCCAGATTCACTGCCCTACAGAGCAAAAGGCTGCCATCACTTGTCCTCCCAGCTAGACCATCAACATTCTTTTGCAGTAAGGTGTACAAAAGGGTGTAGGAACAGGAGCAGGGTACACCAATCTGTAGGTGCCATGGTAAAATAGAGGTCCAGTGTTTCTACCTATTAAGACATCTTGTTTTCCCACAGTACTAGGAAAAGTGTTTTTCTGGTAAAGAATAATGGGTGGAAAATCAGGATATTCTTCTATTTATTTGGGGTGCCACTAGATTTGCTAGGTGGAGGGAGCCTGGAAGGGTTTCTCCATAGGGACAGTGCAGTAAGATCTCAAATCTGTGTCCTCACAGACATACACATTTATACATGCACATGCATAGGACTAAGATCTCACAAGTGGCAGTTCAAAATGTTTTTCTCATCTGTGGTGTCTGGTTGGAGTCAGACACATCTCCATATGTCTCATCCATTCAGCATACCTCCGCTTGTTCCAGGTTACAGACACCTGCCCCCCTGCTGAAACTCAAGAACTCAAGAGGACAATTTGTCTGTGGCCTAAACTCAGGACTCCATCAATATAGCCAGCTAAGTTATGCACCTACTATTGACAGGATACTTGATAACTTACTTGATCATTAGCTTGAAAACTTGCTATATGCTGAGGGACTCATAGCTCCAGATCATACCACACCTGACAGATGAAGTGGCACCAGAGTTGAAAAGCTGCTGCAAGCCTTGCTTTTATACTGGGATTTCCTGGGTGTTGAGTGAACTCTTATAAATGTGCACACCACCTCCTTACACCAGGAAACTGCTTTGCCAGCAACAAGAAATGGAAAGAGCCAAGCACACAAAGCAAGCCACACCATGGACATGGTTGGGCACTGGAGCAGCAGACAGCCATTTCCCTGGGCACCCACCACCCACATGGACTGAGATAAGGGAAACCTGGAAGAAGTTGTCAGGCAGAAGTTTTCTCACAAGCATTTATTTAACTTCTTATTGCATAGCCATCTCAAAACTACTCAAAGCGTGATATTGGGTGCACATTAATATCAGGTTTTATGCCCTTAAAAGCTGTAGGCTTTTCGCTGAAATTTTGGTTCCAGTACTTTGTGCTACTTACCTTGCTCCAAAGTTGCTGCCCAAAGGATGGGGTTAGTTCAGTGTTTCAGCACAGTCAAAACCCAGTGGAAGATCATTGTGTGCACCTGGTTTTGGCAAAATCTCTTTCCTCCAGTGACTTTTTGAACAGCTAAGTTATGACTCTGACAATCTCGCATAGCAAATCCATTCCTGTCTCATTTGAAACGATCATAAGGACTTAGGAGCTGCCAGGGACAGGCCCCAGTGCTAATGCAGAGCTCTCTAACAATGTCTTTAATATGGAATATGACAAAAACATACATGGGGAAAAAAATACTACCATCTGGCCTGCATAAGAACAGACAGTCTTGGTTCTAGCTGCCTCCATGACCATACCTAAAAGTCCTTCAAGGCCAGAAAGGATAGGCTGAAATATTTATTTAGAAATATTTAGGAATTTTAAGCAGTGGGAGGATTAAAGTGTGTGTCCTTTCCCTCAGATAAGCAAAAACTAACTAAAAATACAAAAAGGTGCTGAACCATTGCTTTCAGAAGAGACAGGTGGGTGAAAGACCATGTCGTGCCAGCTGAGCGTGGGCCTGTGTTACCCACCAGGAGGTGGAAGTGGGAGTTTGTCAGCATCTGTATGGCCATTGCAACTGGGAGGGACAAGATGACAGCCCACAGATGGCTCTTGTTTGTCAACGGCTGAGCTGCTTTAAAAAAAACCAACCCATAGAGCCTGAAGGAAGGAGAAATAGCCCTCTGTCTTTTCTGACTGCACAGCACAAAGGATGTGGTTTTCCTTTTTCATGTGGGACTTGCCAAAGTTGTCTTTACTGCCACCTCCCAGCTGGAGAATGCTGAACAGCCTTGTGTGGCTATTTGAAGGTCACATGGAAATTTTTGTTAGAACAGAATGGATCTCCATGGCTGATTAGTAATGTTTAGCAGCTGGTACCTTCATTATTTTCTGCCTGAAAATGGAACTAAATCCTGCTGCAGTTTGAAGTGCAGTCCAACCAGCTCTTTTTAATTCCAGTCCTTTCTCACTGGTGTCCACTGTTTCTGACAGCTTCCCTCCATATTAAAGAGACAACTTAGTGAAGATATTGCTAGATCATCAAAATGTCTAGAAAAGAAAAACTACTTCTCCTTATATGTATATTTAAAATATTTTCCCCCTCCTGATTCCTCCTTCCATTTCTCTGTTTTCTCCTCTTGTATATTCTCTAATGGCAACTGTAACCTCTCCCACAGTTTCAGATACTGTTTTTCTGGCTGAGCTTCAAACTCAGCTCAATTTCTCTTTTTCAGCTTTGCCTTTAATTCCTTCTACATTCATGCATGTCTATTCACCATCTAAATGTAAATTCCTTACAATGAAACCCTTTGGCCCTTTCTGCATTATCTGTCACGGTGGACAACTCCATTTTCTTGTCTCTGTCCTGTAACCTGGCCTCTCTTCTTCAACCGCACTAGATCTTGTCCCATTAAATCTTGTAACTTCTTTTTTTATATATATAATCAAGATCAGTCTTTTTTCATTGCTATCTCCAGTCTTAACACCTGAGTCATCTTCTGTCCTTATGACAATAAATTCCTGTAATACATAGATAACTGGAATGCTGCTAGGATGTTTCAGTATGGGAATAAATCCTGCTTGGCTACATTTTTTTGTTCAGTCTGAATGATTTGTTGCTTTATCATAGCCTGACTTTTCTTCAAGGATAGAGCAGACTTTAGATGTAGTCTAAAGAGGTGTGCTGTTTATTGTATGGCCAGTAGCACTTTTCAACATTATTGAACAAAATTTCATGTGGTATTTTGAATTTCCTTTACTATTCCATTGTAGGGTCATCTGATCTGTTTTCTGTTCTTCAGTAATTACTTCATGCCACTCACCACAAGGGAACAAATCAATTCAGTTTATAATCTCTGACTCCTCCTATCAAAACACTTCCTCCAATGGGCTGCTTCCAGCTTGTGCTCTTCACTGAGCTACTGACTGGACATGCCTGCACTGGATGTCATGGAGAGAAAGATCTTTTCTCTTTATTTACAGAATTATTCAGTACTAGCCATACTTTGATGAGATAGGTGACAACTCCTCTACAACACTTCTTTATCTGAGCTCTTTTATTTGCACAATCTGTCTCTGTTTTTGGAATGTAAGTTCAAACCTTTACTTATCTGGAACTGTGTTGCTCGTGCTCGGTGCATTTACAGTGTGTCCATCAGGAAACTGGAAATTGTGCCAATTATTACAAACACCTCTGCTTTTCAGTCACATCAGTTCCAGGCCAGCCTTTAGAAACTCATCATCACCCTTCAACTCTCAGGAACTCAAAGATCCATGAATCTTCTACATTTGTATGTCTATGATGTTAGATTCTAGAGAAAACTGGTAGGGATTCTTCTCTTTAGTAGATCTAAATCTTCCTCATTGCCAAGAAAATGTCTTTTTGCAAGTCCAGGATGGATTTTACTTCTTTGAACCACTTGGGAAATTGTTGTGACAGCAAGGATGGAAGATGTGTGCAGCTACACATAGGTGTGCATATCTTATATATATAAATGTGTGTGTGTATACAGGTACATGCACACACAAGTCAGCCTCTGCCAGAGGAATCTCCACCACATCTGAGCAGCACAGGACCCACGCAGGACAGAAGCTAAATGTGTCTGATTACTCCCAGCAGAGGTCAGTGGTATCTTAGCTGCCAAAATTGCTCCCTGTGTCCAGTCCAGCACGCACATACAGCCCTGCACCAGAAAAAGTCACCGTGCAGAGAGAGTCCTCAAGCAAACGTTTGCACCCAGTTTTGGGAGATTTCATATGGATTTCTCAGTTTAGGGCTAAAAGCACTTCCCATACACAATACCACTTAGGTTTTTTTTCTTGAGAGGTGTATTGGACTTTTCATTTTAGGAAATAACACCTGTAGCTCACAGCAGCTTCTGTTTCACACTGGTTCTTCTTTTTTGCCCTTCAATTCATGTTGTCAATATTACTTTGTACATTGTTGTCAATTTAATATAAAGTTAAGTTTCTTCAGAATGCTCTTTTTGTTATTGAAAATACATTATATATTAAGAAACTTTCATTTCAGGTTTTCTTTTCTCTTTTTCTGAAAATGAGATGTATGTAAAATACACTCCCTCTCTGATTGTTTCCCCCATCTTTACCCCTCCTCCAAGGCTCATGCTGCCAATATAAAATGTATCTCAGATAGAAGAGGCTAGAGACCTCATTTAATAAATGGCATTGCAGAAGATAATTTTGTGTTGTATTTTCCAGTGTCTCTTTTTTCTTCTTTCTGCAAAGCATTGCAAGTTTTATTTCACATCAGCTTTTAGCCCAACTACCAGATCTGTACAAGAAACAGAAAATACAAGTGAATGGTAATAAACTTTTAATTAGAGCTCAGTTTGTTAATGTATTTCAGATTTAGCAGCCTTGAAACACTTTATATATGGGCAACACTCTTATAATTCACAGTTACTCATCATTTAAATATCAATAAAAGAGATGCAGAACATTTCATAGATATTAATGATCCCTAGGGACCTGCTTGACCTAAGGCCAAGGCCCAATAACCTCAATTGATCATAAATTCCCAAACAAGTGCTTTGGCCAGAGTTCATCATTGCTACTGGGATCTGAAAGGCAGGGAATGAAATACGCTTGTTTTCTCCCCACTGTCAGGTTCTGTGATGTGCATGCCCTAAATTGACCTGGAAATGCTGGGAGCGACCAGGGTATTGACTTTTCTTGTGTTAGCTCACCACATTCCATTTTTATATCTGTACTACACAATTTCCCTAATTTAGACACTAAGCTCCAGTACCCTAAAAGATTATTTAGTCCACAGGTTTCAACACACCTTTCTAGTGATGACAGAAAGTACACGGTATTGAAATGTGCTACAATCTTAATGTTAAAACCAAAGACGTCGAAGTCTGATCACCTACAGATTTTTTACGTTTTCCTTCTGACATAGACTTGTCAATCGTTTTTAGAGATGAACTGTCCTCTGTAAAATAATGAGGATACCCAAGCCAGAGCAGCCCAGGGCAGGGCACAATTCTTGGGGACCAGCAGAAGTGATGCTCACAGCTGAAGCAATATCTAAATTACTGATGGTATCAAAGCCGCAAAGGAATCTGGATGCTTCCTTAGGATGAAGAAACCAATACCACTGGCCTTGGTGTGTAAGGAATAAGTCATGGAAAACCTCCTGGGCCACTGATAGGGAAAGGACTGTATTCTGGCATGTCCCATGCTGACTTTGATGTCCCTACGATGTCAGGTGTGCCTAAAAAAGATGTAAGATTGTCTCCATGGAAGCACATGCTTGCAAACGCTTCTGTGTTTGACCTGGCCAAGACTCTTCCCTGCAGAGGCTTCAGCAGAGCTGATCAAGGGGTAAATTCCCCTCAGGAATTCCCTCACGTGCTGTTTATTGCACTTCTCCTGTTGGATTCCAAGGGAGAAGCAGGGACCACCCACAGGGAAAAGAGTATTGCATGACAGAGCTGGAGAGATGCTGTTTTCCAGGGAGGGTGGCTGGGCATCAAGCCCAAGGAGGAGCTAAAGCAACAAAGGCCTGGTGAAGGACAGAGAATATAAGGCCATTAATTTTTGGTCATGCTTTTGTGGGAGGTGAGGCTAGGAAATTGAGGCACACAAGAAGACAAGGGAAAAGGTGAAGGATGCTGAAAAATTGACAATTTCATTGGAAGACCATTTATTTAGCATTCTTTAGGTGTTCTTGGTGTGTCCTATATTGTATCAGAAACTTGTAACCAGTCAAGGGGAAGAAAAGATGTAATTTTCATATCTTCACGACATGATCTACTGCCTGTGGTGCCAAAACCATGTGAAGGAGCAAAAATTTTAAATGTTTTTCCTCAGACATATTCCTTTGTCAGACTTAATTTTGTGTAACCTCTTCCATATCTATTTCTGACTCCTGAAGAATCACTGAAGTTGCACCTGGAAGATTGAAGCAGATAATCCACCTGAGTATTACTATGCAGAGCCCTTCCCTCCACCATTTGACAGTACCATGTTTATGATAACGACACAATAGAATCACAGAATCATTAGGGTTGGAAGAGACCTTTAAGATCACCCAGTCCAGCCATCAACCCACTGAACCACACCACCCAGCGCCAGATCCTCTTAAACACCTCTGGGGATGATGACTCCACCACCTCCGTGGGCAACCTTTTCCAAGGCCTGGCCACGGTTACAGTGAAAGATTCTTTCCAATATCGGATCTGAATCTCCCCTGTCTCAGCTTAAGGCCATTTCCTCTGGTCTTTTCACTGCAGGCATGGTAGAAGAGATCTACCCTCCTTTCAGAGAGACTCCCCTGAGCCTCTGCTTCTCGAGGTTAAACAAATTTCATTCTTAAAACATTTCCATTTCTTACGTACATGCCTTCAGTCAGAAAGCAGAACTCTCTGCCTATTACCTAATGCACCTGCCTGAAAAAACATACCAGAGGAAAGATTTCAGCAGAATTTCTCTTCAAGTTATCTCTCCTGATCATTTCCTGATATTTCAAAAGGTAAACAGCAGCACTAAAGCAGAGTTTTAAGAACTGCTCAGCCAACAAGTAGTTGTTTTCTTCAACTAGTTTTCCTGTCATAAATATACTGGTAGCACAGCATAAATCAGAGAGGGATAGGTTGTCAAAAACATCTAAAAATAAGATTCTCCATTACCTACAGTTTGTTACAGCTGCAACTGTACTCCTTTTAGGTTGTTTTTTTGCAAATATTTTTAATGGGTTTTTCTGCTTGTGTAGATGGATGAGTAGTTGGATGGATGTATAAACAGATGTCTGGAGAGGGAATTTTATTCAAGCAAATGGAAATTCGGCATGTGAACAAGTATATTCATGCCAGAATTGCTTTCTTTCCTGTTCTGGAGAGAGACATATGACTAAATATAGGTGTATATATATGTTTATTGGCAGAAATGCAAGATAAAAATGAAAGGAGTGCATTTCACACAGTAGAATTTCTGCTGTGTCAGGAGGGAAGACAGCTATTTAAAATCTGGGACCAGCATATCAGGAAAACATAACACCCTTTGTTGAGCAACAAAAAAACCCAATGAAAACATTGTTAAATGCTTTGATTTTTCTTAGTCTTATATTTCAGCTGTCTGTATCTGAAGTAGTGGAGTAAACCCAAGCACCAACTAATATATCTGAGCATCCACCTCCACTCAGTTATTTGAAATGCTCATGGACACAGAATAACTAATGACTGAAAACCTATTTTGAGTGAAATCAAAAGTGAAGGAGGAAACCCCTGTATTTTTCTGCCAGCTTCCATCCATAACCTGAACACAGCAACAAGCACCCCAGTGCAAACACTTGGTGAACAGAACTCCCTGACAGTGCAGCAAAGCCAACACCTAAGTGCACCAGGACAAACAGGATGCAGTAGCAGCTGAGTTTTAAAGAAGTCTTACCAGCGTGTGGAACCCTGTGATGCTGTAAAACTGGCAAGTGTGGAACATGCCCAGCAAATAAGCAAAGGGGGGAGGGGCAGAGGGGCAGGCACCTCCTAGGCTGAGTTCAAGGCTTTGCACCTGTGCAGCCAGGTGGCTCGGTGCAGGTCTCCTCTGTACTCGTGTAACACCTGCGCTCACCAGATTGCCCTGACACTGGGAAGCACCTTTGTGCACCAGGACACCTTGGCTGGTACCTGCATCCTAAGGAAGGGGACCCTTCAATGCCCAAAGTGATGCTGAGATTCAATTTCCTTAACTTAACTAGATTTTACTCAGACTCAGACGTGAGCAGTGTACGGACTTGTAGGTGAAAAATCTGCACAAGTTTGTGTTAAATCTGTTTCTTTTCGTCACAGGATTTGCATCCTGTGGATACAAGGGCAAGCTGAGATCTGAGTAGTGCTCAAATTATTCTTTTTTGCCCAACATCCCATGAAGCTCAGCTAGGATATGCATTTAGGTTAAGGGATGCTGTGAAAAGCGTGCTGCAACCAAGTGCCATGATGCAAATATTGGTAACAACACTGTGGGCTTTGAAGAGGTTTCTGCTGAATTTCAGAGCAGATGTCCAACTCTGCAGTCACAGGTAGTGGGGGTGAGGGGGTTCAAGGCTCATTCAAGCCCCATCACAGGATGCCTATTAGTAAAAGAATTTCAATAATTGCAAAAATTAACCCTGGGACATAGTATTGTACATGCTGATCTTAAAATTGTTTCTAGAAGACACTCATGTGTGCTCACTGGTGTGCTGCATTTGCCTTAGAAGCACAGATTCCTGATCTCACAGGCTCATGTACTTGACTTTGTGCTACAAAAAATATCTCATAATCATTTACTGAGAACAGCACATTCAGAGGCCATTGCCTTGCCTCACGAAGGCTTTCAGTAGGCTGGGAACACAACCCACCCTCATATCAGGGACATTGGCCTTCATCTGCTGGGATGGCCCTCACGTCAAGCCTTTATCACTTCACAGGGACCTGCCCTGTTAAGCCTAGGGGAGCAGGCTGTTATGTTTGGTGTAATTTCCTTCAGCACTGCTGGAAAAGCCGGAGGGAGACTCATAAAGCAAACTAGTGCCCAGAGGGCTGTGGTTTGCAAGGTATTTTGGTGCTATGGTATTCAATATTTTTTCCATGGTGCAGCAAGAACAGGGAGCAGGTACTTTGCTTCAGGGAGACATTTTGAGTCCACAAGCTTCTTCCATGTATCTTAGCTTTCGAAATACAGTAATACAGCACCCAGCAGTTTCTTTGCCAGGAAAGGTCTTCTTTTCACCCGTGTTTTAAAACATGGTGCTTAATAGATGAGCATTTAAGATACCCCAACAAACCAGACCTGCCCCTATCTGCTGCCCCATGACCTGTGTCACTGCTGCTGTTCCAAATGGACGTCTCAAACGTGCTGAAGCATTGAAAACAGAATCAGGTGCCTGTGCAGATGAGCTAAGAGGGGTGTTCAGCTGGAGGGCTGAGCACTGACACCCTGAGAAGCAATGCTCCCCAGCTTGCTGTTCCTAAAGGGGCCAGGAGTTGTGCTGGGACACCAGCAGAGATAGCATTTTCTCCCAGACTAGGGCAGCAGGGGCAGCAAAGCTGTGTCCCCAGGCAAGCACATTTCATCTGCCTACTTTGGGCTGAAAAACTCAGTTTTGCATAGACTGCTGTGAAGCCTGGAGCCAGTTCTGAAAGACAACCCCAGATGTACCGTGTGAAGGCACATGAGCTCACAGCAATCACCAGCTTTTGCCTTCCATCTGCTCTGATTAAACATGTTTGTGACAAACTGGCTGTGCATTCCTCCGGGAGAATATTCTATCAAAGTAGAGATCTTAAACTGAAATCAAAACAAAACTGACAAGACAAACCTTCTTTGAGAACTGGGAGTTCTGAACTGTATCTTTTTGAGGATGAAGTTCTTTCCAACTTCTCCCCTCTTCCCTCTATTATTTTCATACAAGGAGGAAATTATCTTAGGAATCAAAGTTTGCCCAGTTCATTTTCAAATGGACATAGGATACAATGTTCTTTAAATCTTTCAAGGTGTGCACTGTGAGGGGCAGTTGGGCAAATCCTGGCTGCCACCTTGATGGGTCCAGCAGAGCCCTTGTCCCCACCTGGCCCAGCAGCCCCTCTGCCCATGAAAGCAGAGACCTCTCTGCCTTCTGCAGAGCTCACCCCCATGGCACCTGGAGCACTCTGTGGCCAGCATTTCAAGGAGAATGCCAGAATGGACTATGGAGTGGGTGGTCAGCCATCCCCTAAACTATCTTTTGCTGCTAATACCAGTTTAGGCAAGAGCTCAGGCCTGAGGGGGTCTGAAGAGAGGCAGGGTTACACAGGATGAGCCCTGTGTGCCTTTGAATCTCTGCTATCTATCAGATACCAGGTAGGAAATGGACAGGATCAATTATTACCAGGCCTCCTCTGGGAGTGCTGTTCACCAGCTGGGATACAGAAGCTCTGATGTACATGGGGGTTTTTCACCAGCTCCTGCCCGCCCCAGGTGCTGTGAAATGTCACCAGGCTTTGTGATGAGATCCCGACCTTCATCTCCTCCTTCTGCCTCCAGCCCATCAGCCCATCCACTGGTAATGGAAAGCTGCCAGAAAATTACTGGTCAAAGTTTCTGCAGCTCAGGAGAGGCTACTCTTGTGTATTTCCTTCATGGATTCCAGCAGCCTCTTGTTATGAATGTCAGATCCCTGCATTTCCCTTGAAAAGACCTAACAAAGCCTTCACATGGGCTGTTAGTTATTCTACTGCTTTTTCTATCCCTTTCTCATGACCTTTTGAACAGATTAAGAAACTCTCACATATTTGTACCTGGGGGAAATCTCAGCAGCTCACCTTATATGTAAATTATGAATGTTTATAATTCAAACTGTGTTGATTAGGTACAGTAAATAAGTATTGATTCCAACTAGATGGTTTATGTAACTAAGCAGCACAGCAGGAATGAAGTATTACAACTATTACAGCTGCATGTGCAAATTACAGAGCTCTCATTTATTGGAATAGTTGAAATGAGCTGCTCCTGCTGTGCTGATTAGTTAAATAAGCCATCAAATCAGGGAACATAACCATGTGCCATAACACCGTGCTCAGTGTGGAGTTATGTATTGGACTGTAGCATTTGTGATTCATACCAACTAGTGATCCATCTAACCAACTCAAGGCAAAGAGCAATTTGTCTTATCCTAAACTTATAATGTGATATTTATCCTCCACAAGTGTTTAAATGCAAAGTTAGCCTGTGATGACTAGCTAGGGGCTTTGAAGTGTTTGTGAGCATGAACTGCACAGATATTAAATGTTAGCAGAGAGCAGGCGGGAAAGATTTTGGGAACAGGAGCCACATCTGAATTCCAGGCAGGGCTGGCCATGACCCTCATCTCTTCCAAATCCAAGTGCTGCCTAATGGTGCCCTGGCAAAGCAACTCACATCTCTCAGGTGTGGCTGATCCCCCAGCCGGTCCTGCAGGAGAGAATTGTATTCGCAGCCCCATGGTGAATTTTGTGGAGAGTTTATTTTTAGCATTTTTATTGGGGTTTTTTTATCATGCCCATGTGGCACATTGAGAAAAAAGGGCAGCAGGGCATCTCACATGCAGGGGGTATGAAGATGTGTGATTGTTCCTACTTTTATGGTCTTAGATGGTTATTAGCTGTAGTAGACTTGCCATCCAGCTGGAAAGCTGTACAATGGGTTCTCCCATGCTGTTTCTGCACTCTTTCCTATGCATCAACTTCCTCCTTCATCCAGAGACCATCAGAATTCCTGCTTAGATGGTCTTCTGGTCCGGCCCACTGAGGCTGTCCTCATTTTCTTACCTCTTGGACTGTCACACCTTGAAGCTGTCCCCTGAGTTTTGCAAATTTTTCTAATAGAGTAAGGTGGAGAAGAAATACAGGGAGCTATAGAGTTCTGTGTGGTTGGGTGACATTGGACTGAGGACTGTGGGTTGAAGGAACAAAAATGAATATTAGTTGAGATTTTAGGCAATGCTCATGCAGGAAGCAAAAAAACCAGCCCTGTGGGCTGTGTGGCAGCCCTAAGGGGTGCTCTGGGAAATGCTCTGACACAGCACACAGCCTTTTACTGGGGTTTCAAAGCAATGAGCTCCTCCTTTGAGTATACCCTCCCTGTTTATTTATTCTTTACTCTGGGCTGTGTACTTCTCCCGTCAGCAAGGATGGAGGGCAGGGCTGGGGTACTGCCAGCCAGTGCTGTCCTGCCACAGGCTCAGTGCTACGGAAAGCCACTCCAGCAAAGCGCAGTAACTCATTTCATCACACGGACATGTGCTTCTCCCAGACAGTAGACTGGGTGGCCCACTACATTAAGCTTGGCAGCAAACTTTACTAAGCTTTTGGGGGGATGCCTGACAGCCCTTGCACAATCCATGTGAATGAGACGGTGTCCCAGAGGCACGGAGTAACACGCACGAAGCCACAACAACAAAAGCATGAGGTACCCATTAACAGGCTGGATCTGATTTTGCAAAATCTGCCCAGATCTTTGGCTTAAGCCTTACAGAAATGTGACAAAAGCTGAATATCAAGTAGAGTGGAGTTATATAATGTTTTGCAGTGACTGGTAAGATTGATGGCCTGGAAAATAGGATTTGGCACTGCTGGCAGCAATTGATGAGTGTGCTGCCGTTGCGTGCAGGTAACGGCGGGTCTCTCAGATCCTGGCTCGTTTGTTCCTTCCCTACACTAACGTACCTCCTGACTTCAAGCTGACCCCATTTTCTGTAAGAATCCTCTCACATGCTTCTCAGTGGCGTGGTGAAGGTGGTGGACTGCACCCACATCCAGTTTGTGGAAGGCTGGTGGAGGGATGAGCTTCAGTGGTCCTACCTGGCCTGAGTACTTCTCTGGCTCTGTAAGTCAGTAATACTGCTCTTGCTGTGCAAAATGAGAGTTCATATTTTGCAGGGAAAATGAATCCTATCTTAATTGGAAGTCCAGATCATGGGGGAATAGGCAAAGCTTTTACTCTGGGAAGTTCTGGCCTCCCAAAGCAATCCAAGCACATTGCCAAAACAAATCAACTCAGGCTTCACCACGAGTCTGCAACCAAAAGCTAACAGAAAATATTAACTTCGGATTTATATAGCTACAAGCAGGAAGAGGATCACACTTTTGGTCTATCAGCCAGGCTTCATGCACTACAAGATGACCTCCAGACATCCCTTCCAGCCTCAATTCTTCTGTGACTCCATGATTGAAGGTGAAGGTTCTGAAGCACAAGTCATATGGAGAGCGGCTCAGGGAGTTCGGGTTGTTTAGCCTGGAGAAAAGGAGACTGAGGGGAGACTTCACGGGGCTCTGAAACTATGTGAAAGGAAGTTCTAGCAAGGAGAGGATCATTCTCTTCTCCCAAGTATTAAGTAATAGAACAAGAGGAAATGGCTTAGAGTCGCACCAAAGACGGTTTAGATTGGTTATTAGGAAAATTTTCTCCATGGAAAGGGTCAAGAAGTGGAACAGGCTGCCTGAGGGAGTGATTGATGCTCCACCATCTGTGGAGACACAAAGATGTACAGATGTGGCTCTCAGGGACATGGTTTAGTGGTGGACTTGGCACTTCAGGATTGACAACTGATCTTGGGGGTCTTTCCCAACCTTAACAATTGTATGATTCTGTGACTGTATTTGTTTAGTGCTTTCTCACAGAAAGGAGTCATCATGTTGTATAATACTCTGTTGCAAAAGCCCAGTGAAAATATCAACTCCTGGATTAAAATACAGAGGGACAGTTGAAATTATAGAAGAGACAGAGGTGAGCTGAAGGGTTTGTAGAGGACTCAGTGCTGGAAAATATTTCAATTACAATGAATTTCCATTAATCACCCTCAGTTCAGATCTGACTCCCAAGCAGTATAAAAATGCACATCAAAAATCCTATAACTGTACAGTTTTGCAGAGCCCTTTGGAGTAAGCTTCAACATGGCTCCATGTATGTAAGGAATTTGTTGCAGAAGTTGTTACAGATGCATAAAAAGTTGAAAGCAGACTGACCATCATAATTAACACATAATTATTGCCATGAATATAAAGCATTACAATAAAAATTAAAAGTGACTTCTACCTGAAATATCAAATTATTTTTGGCTATAAAAGTATATTAAAATCAGGAAAATAAATATATTAGGGCAGAAGATCTAATTGGACACTATGGGGATCTTCATCTCTTTGGGGTGCTCTGCCAAGGCACCCCAGAGCCCTTCTGAGCTGAACCAAAGCCAACATTTCCCAGAGAGTATGCAAAAAGGTCAAGCCATGTTTGCCTCTAGGAAGGAAAACCAGTGGCTTCAGGAGTGAACTCTTCATTGCAGCTAAAGGCTAAGGGAGCAGCTTGCTAAGGAGGGTCATGTGAGGGCAGGAGCTTTGAGCTGATCTGAGAAAGGGAGGAAATTCCTGACATTGTGACATCCATTTGTCACCATTTTGTAGACTTGAATTAAACTGGTTTTGTGCCTGGATTTTCCTGTTGTCTGTGGGTGGAAGTGGTCCTCCAAGCTGTGCTAGGGGGCCTGTGGTTCAAGGGTTGGGGTGGTCCCCATCACTGTCAAGATGTGGTGGCTGGAACTCTTGGGGACTGTGAGTCTCGGTGGCAGTTCCAGCTGCCCATGAGACCCCCTGCAGGAGCAGTGCACATCTCCAGTGCTCATCTGGAACACTCCAGTGAGCCCCTCTCCCTGCTGTTCTGACTCCCAGGACAACAGGGGTGGGAAACACTTTGGTGTGGTCATGGCCTTGCACCCTCTTTCCTATGGCACAGAGCACTCAGTAAAACACCACAGGCGACGAGTGAAGACAACAGGCTTGTTTCAGGCAGCTGAAAGCAAACCTTGCTTTTGCCTCCAGGCCTGAGCAGCTTCCCACTTTGGGGAGCACAGAGGGAAGACAAGACTCAGCTGCTCTCATCTCACATGTTGCAAAGTCCATGTTATTTAACAGGGATGTTAACAGAGGAAAGCCATTTCAGAAACACAAGTAAATCTTAGGTGGGAGGGTGTGGTGTTAGAGGTGTGGAGATTTTGAGAAGTGGATTTAAGGGGATCACATCTCAATACCTCATATAGAAGCCCAGGGCCTGCCTGGACAGAAACAAACACCAAGGAGGCTGCCTACATGGGACCATTTCCCACAGGCACCTTCCCTTCTTCCCCAACCACTTTTTCACTACCTTTTTGCTTTCCACTGACTTTTTCACTTCTGCTTCTCTCTACGGGACCTTGCTGTGGCCCTGCCTGCTATATTGGATTTCAGCATCTACACTTCTCGTGGTCAAGCTGTCATTCCTTGTAAAACTGTAAAAGGGTGCTACTAGATACCCTACTTAAAAAAAAAAAAAAGAAAAAGAAAAGGAAAAAAGAGTAGAGTTTACAGCAATCAGGAGAATAAATTCAGAAGCATATGAATTCTTCAAGGGGAAGGTGATGAACATTTTAGTTTTACTAGTGTTGCATACCTTTGCTGGCTCTATTTAGAAAGTGGTAGGGGGTTGCCTCATCTCTGTGGCAATTCACACTACCTGAGCACTTCCCATAGAGAAGACGTGGTTTTGCAATTTTGTTTTCCTTTCAATTTTTCCTCCCTGGCCCACTGGGAATCACTGCAGCAGGCACAGAGCTACGTACCCACACACATGGCAGGTGCCAGTGCCAGCCCTGAGCAGGGGATGGGGACAGAGACCATCCCCGAATCAGGTGCCTGCTGCATCACACAAGGAGTCTGCATGCAAGGGGATTCCCACCAAGGCTTTGCCTTTCCACTGTAAGAAGAAGGCTCAATGGCAAAATAAGTTCCAGAGATGGTGGATTTAGCCAAATGCAGGCCTCAGTTCAAATGGGTGATAGAAGATCCTGCAGTAGCTCTCTGCTGGCATTAGCCATGGCACGTTGCCTAAGACTGAAGGCTGTATGCAGCCACCTTGAGTTCTGTCCTAGGCTTTTTGAGCACTTTTGTGGGACACCTGCCCAACAGAGAAGGAGGAACAATATGTTTTATATTTTCTAGTCAGCCACTCTCCTTGGGAGAAGAAGCTTATCCTGGACTGTGACACCACTTCCAAGATTAACAGCCTACAGAAGCAGTGTGCTGGTTTTGTGTGGCCCATGGGTGGTGGCAGCTCTGGCACCCTCTCAGCACCACACCTGGAAGACAAGAGGTGACCAGGATGATGTGGTTAAGGAAGAGGAGCAGGGAGAAGTGCACTGAGGAATAAAGCTGACATCTGTGGCGTCCTCTGAACTCTGGCCTGGCTCTGGGAAGCTGCTGGGTAGCAAAGCAGTGCAAGCAGGTCTTCTGCACCTCTGAAGATACTTCACAGAGTTTTTGGACACCATCACCTCCAAGCACTCTGGCAGGGCCAACAATGCCCGTGTTTTTTAGCCTGGCTGGTGCCCCAACACACATCTCAGGTCCCATGTGATGCTGTGTGATATCAGACTTACTGCGCAAGTCCTGACTTGAATGGGTTTTTGCTTTTGAAGTTATTCAAAACAATGAGTTTAAATGCACTTGTTCAGCTGCAGAAGGGCAGTAATGTGGGCTAAAGTGCTGATGTCAAGTCCAGAACAGTAGGTCAACATCTCCTCCCTCTTTACAAAGTTTCTGGTATCTTGGATCAAAACCAGCAGGCTTGCTTTCTTCCCCATTTTTTTTCCTTTAGCACGCACTCTTCAATGTCGTAGGTTCTCTGGCTACCCCAGCAGCCCTCCCAACAGCCACAGCTGGCACCTCTTGACAACACCTACCAAGCCAGATCTATATCTGCTGACTTCTATTGATTTTTCCACCACCTTTTCTTGGTCTCCAGAAATAACAATTGTGGCTTGTCTGTGAGCAAATGAGCAGTGTGAGGACTTATTAAGAAAAAACATTGAAAACAGAGGCAAAAAACCAAACAAACAAAAAAAAGCGCCCAGAATGTGACTCCTGGCATTTGGAAGGAGCCAGATCTGTGCAGAGAAACAGGGAAACTCACAGTGGGGGCTGGCAGAGGCAGCCAAGCTGCATGCGTCACTGGGTTGAGTAGGGTCCCAAAGCAAGCAGCAGACCTGAGGTGACACGTCCAGTGAGGAATGTAAGCACAAAGCACAGGCAGCAGGTACCTGGACTGAAAATCCTGATGTGTGACAGTGAAGAGACTGAATGTACTAAGGATAGGAATGGAGAAAAAGGAAGGAAATGCCATGCTCTCTGGGGGCTGACTGACCAGGTGCCCATAATCTGTGCAGGCTCCTGGCCCTTCCTTCCCCAACTCAGAGTGTGCTGAGGTCAAAGGCAAGGGTCTGATGCAGAGATAGAACCTTTGGGCACCAGTCAAGTGAAACAAGTGCTGCATGAGCCCAAGATAGAAGGGTGGGAGGCAGCATATGTGGAGACACCAGGAAGGGGGAAGGAAAATGCAAAAGAGAAGCCTGTAGTAGAGCCACAGGAGGTCAAACCAGGGAAAGACAGGGTCTGAAGCAGCAGAACTAGGCCAGGCGCAGCTGCATCACTGGATCCATGGGCTGAGGACAATTGTGTGAGGTTCAACAAGGAAAAGCAACAGGTCCTGCACTTGGGTCACAACACCCCCTGCAGTGCTACAGGCTGGGGGCAGAGTGGCTGGAAAGATGCCCAGCAAAAAAGGATCTGGGGGTGCTGGTCAATAGCGGCTGTACGTGAGCCGGAATATGCCCAGGCGGCCAAGAAGGTCAATGGCATCCTGGCTTGTATCAGCAATAGTGTGGCCAGCAGGACCAGGGCAGGGATTGTACCCCTAGACTTGGCCACTCAGTGTGGTGCAGCCACACCTCAAATCCTGTGCTCAGTTTTGGGCTGCTCACTGCAAACAAGGTGCTGGAGTCCAATGTCACCTCTATAATTGCATTTAGGCACATCATTTGTGTTCGAAGACGTAAATCTTTGCTGCTATGGTTTCTTTTCTTCATAATTAAATGTAATTATAGGTGGATGTCTTGTTAACATGAGTGTCATGTCACATGAGTGCTTTTTCTCATGGACTTGACATCTCCTGAAAGTGAGTTATCCCCTCCTCGACCCTGTTGGCATTGGAGAAAAGATAAGATTTTTGCCTTGACTCCTGTTACAACAAAGGCGCCAGATTTTGCTGACTTCTGGTATTTTGGTGTATTCTCAGAGCAAGTAATTTTTAGGGCTGTGCTGCCTTTGAGAGGGAAAGTATTATGAAAACTTTTATTCTTCCCTTTGGTAGGAGCTTATTGCAACACACAGCACCCTGACTTTCAAATAACAAGGTAATTGCATCATCACCTAATCAGTTGCCTTAGTAACAGATTTCCTAATTTTCCCTGTTGCATTTGCATGTTCATAAGTATGAAAATCAGATGTGGGAGAAGGCAAGGAAACAAAAGGAAATCCAAGGCTTCTTAGGATGTGGTCCTTGATAGGAAAGCACCCATAAGGCAGTTTGCTGATGGCCTGTACTTTGTTTACTCACCTTTTTGGTGGCTGTGGCCCCTCAGCGACACAACAACAGCTGGTGATGGCTAAACTGTGGAGGGAGGGGACAAATTTGGAAAATTACTGGTATCTTCCCTGAAAGATTTGGAGGCACGGAGAGAATTAGATTATGGGCAAAGCTTTGTATTTGTAACTTCCAAGAGAGAACTAAGGCAGAGCTGGGAGCCCAGCAGATAATGAATCATGGCATCATTTAAGTTAGAAAAGACCTTTAATATCATAGAGTCCAGCTGTTAATTTACAATTTTAAGAAAGCTTGGGGTAAAAGGCCTGGGTGTTGCAGTGCTGCTTAATCATCAATGCTTGAATCAGCAAAGGTTACCACAGCAGATGACATTTCCCTGGAATTTGCAGGAAGTGTTCCAGATTGGCTCCTGTTCAACACAGATTCAGATAGCCACTCCAACTTTCACACTTGGAGGAGGCTCTGGAGATGCTGCTGCTTGCAATTTCAAGGGCATTTCTCCAGGCAAATCCACTGCAGCTCACTAACCAGCGCACTGGTACAGACACTGAGCCTCAACAAGCATTTTCAGCTTTTCTTGAACTAGCCTCAGATGAGGAACCATGCAGCATGAACCTGGAAAGGCTGCTCTCCTCCTCTCTGGCAAGCTTCACAGTAGAAATGTGAGCTGGGACTAACCTGGAAATAGTGGTGGGGGGACTGACCTGGGTATAATGGCAGGGGAGAAGGTGAAGGTGCTGGATGAACTCAGAACCAGCATCCAGGCCAATTGTAATGGTCTGAGAGCAGCAATCCTTGGGGAGGGATGGGAGCTTCTCCATGTGGGCATGAGCCCTGCTTATCCTGATGGAGTCTGCCGTGCCTGGAGATGGGATAATAGGCTTCTCCCCGCCCTGGACACTCACAGTTCCAGGTCCCTGAGGCTGTGAAGCCCCTGAACTTCATTTTCTGATTGACCTTAGGGAGCACAAGGTGTGGAGGCGCTGTGGGAAATGGTTTCTTTTAGTACTCCTCACAATTTGTTCTGTCTCTGTCTTCAAGGAGGGAGCTAAGGGCACCAGTGAGGTGCTCATATGCCCCACCTTGCCCATCACTGCCAGCACATAACTTTGAGACCTCCCCTATCAAGAACAAGCAACTGACAACAACCACAGAGGTATTTTTCATCACGTAAACACAGCCCAGGTGATAAGGCTGAGAACAACCTCCAGTGACACATTCTGAAGTCCAGCTGCACCTACCCTGTAACTACCCAGTGCTGCTCATGTGTGGGAAGAGAGCAAATGCTACACTGTGAGGCTGAGAAACACAGCAGACACACGGCCACTGTGATGTAGCTGTGATACCTGGAGTCTTGTTTTCAATTCCCATGTTTAGTCTTGAACTGAGTAATATGCATTAGAGAACTAGAGCATGCCTTGCTAAAAGGTGAATGTTGAATACAATGAATTAAAAAAGCACAGTATACAGAGAGCTCTGTAATTATATCATCAGAGGATATCATGCACACTGTGCACTATGATTCATGATGTTACAAGTAAATAACAGGAGATTGAAAAATGCTCTTGGGTTCTCATCTGTAATGTAGCCCAGTTTAAGGTTATACTTCTCAAAATTATCAGTGGAAAAACACTGTTTCAGAGCTGAGTCACAGTCTCACCAAGTCAGAGATGAAGTTCTTCCTGGGAGAGCTGGCCTTTGTTACCACAAGCAAGGACCTCGGGTATCTCCAGGGACCACCACATATTGAAAATATTAGGGAGAGCATTACTGGACCTTCTGGGAATGCCTATGAGAGGCGACTTTATCCCTATTTTGCAGACCAATTGCTTGAAAAGCAGTTCCTCAGGGATAAAGGATAAGGTTTCTGAGCCAGGAGAGTAGCAGGGCATGTCCCTGTCCCTGTCCCTGTCCCTGTCCCTGTCCCTGTCCCTGTCCCTGTCCCTGTCCCTGCTCAGTCTGGCAGGGCACACTGCCTTTGGTGAATACTGGCTCCCTTCACTCGGACAAGCAGCCCCCTCTCTCATGCCAGCACTTCTCTTTTCACACCTAACCAGACAGGAGTGGGTTTTCTCTCTGCGTTGTTAAGAAAGGCTTCAGCAAATACTCAGTGTCAAGTGGCAGGAATTGTCACCCCTGGGAGCTGCTTTGGTGACTCGGACATGCAGATGAGAAAGTCACCCTACAGAAGGGCAGGAGGCTGGGAAACAGGGTCCTGAATCCACACACCAATTTCATCTCCCTGTGTTGAAAATTGTAAGAAATCACTTCAGTAATCCAGGCACAAACTTGCCACAGAAAAAAAGACAGTGCAAATACAAGAAGCCTTGATGGTATGGGACAGGATTTCCCTGCATATTTTAAGCTAAAGAAGAAGGATGCTATACATGGAACAATTGATACCTGAAATAAGGCCAGGAATGGATTTGACTGTAAACAAAGGAAATACTAGAACAGGATGTTTAAAGAACTTAATGTTCATATGAATTTTTATAGATAATTTGAGAGGTATTAACCCCCAGCTTGACAGCTAGGAAAAATACTGAGCAGGGGAGGCAGAAAGCTGAATGCAAGTGGGTTGATGACCTGTAAGAAGTCTCAGAAGGTGCAGTACTGACAGTGAAGTGAGTATCAATGAGTTCTTTGCAGCAACACCTATGGGAGAGCCAGAGGTCCCTGCCTGCATTGCAGCTCCATCCCAGTGGTCACTGCAGGGTGGTGCTCTGCTTTCCCCTGTGGCATGGGAGGCATGGTGAGAGGAGGCCCTGTCTCCACAATTGCCAACATTCAATTTAGACACGTGATTACAAGTTTTCTGGCTGCCAGAGATGCTCACTACTCACCTTTCAGGCCTCTCAGTATTACATACCTTCAATAAATCCAAACCTTGGCACAGATTCAAGGTATTCAGTGGTACTGTTGGTCCAGTAGAATGATCTCCCTTAGTGGTAAAGCTGCCTGTGGATCACTGGGTTTCTGCATCCTTGGTCTGAGGTCTACTAGAGTTGATTGAGAAATTCAGAGGCATTTTGGCCAGGCTCCATCATTGCTATTGCCAACACAAGAGACGAATATTGAACTAGTGAGGGGACAGCTGTGGGTGATATGTCCATCCAAATAGGCCATAGCATTTGTGGATGTGCTAAATCCATGAAAAAAGTTGCTAGCACAACTGGGCCTGCTTCAACTAACAGCTGAATGTCTGCCCTTCCAGCCAGCAAGCCAGCAGCTAGATGCAAGATCGGGGACCAGGCAAGTATGCATTGAGGTGAAGTTCTTTGCCAGCTCCTAGATCTGTAGGGGGAAGCAGATATGCTATGAGCAGCATGCTATTGCTGCGGACTTCAGGAACTAATGGGATCTGGGTATGCTGCTCCAGCCGGTTCAACATGCTGCTGTAGGTACACAGCTGTGACCAGCCAGTTGTGTTGTATGCTCCAAGGAAAACCTTCCTGCCTTTCCCCTTGCTCCCAAAATGACCAACATGTGGAATCATGCAGGTACCAGAAATCAGAGCTCATCAAAAGACCCCCAAGATTGTCCACGAGAATGACAAAGATGTCTTGCCAAAGGCAGTGCCTGGATAGGATAGCCAAGGCAAAGGTGTCCCAGGAGCAAAAGTCCTTATGGGCTTTCGACTCCATACAAAAGCAGTATTTGACTCCTCTTGACCTGAAGACATCCAAAGGAAGAAAACAGCAATAGATTTCCTCTTACTGCAGTGAAAGTTGTAGCAGAGCTTTACTGATGGAAACTGGGCAAGTTAATGGTGCTACAGTGGGGTCAACAGTTCTGGCTTTTATTTCACCTCCAAGTTTTGATTCCAGACACAATTCAGTGTTGCTACAGCTCTCTCTGTTGATAAGAAATGACTCAGGGCCAGCCAGTGATGTAAAGCGAACACTGAAGGACATTGCTATTGGGCTGCTGCTGGCCTAAGGCTCTCTCCCAGCTCTATAATATCTCACCACAACCCAGTGGTGACTCTGAGGAAAAACCTGCTCACCAGATAATGCACTGGAAATCTAAAAGCATTTGTCCTTCACGCTATCAAATAATAAGGGGGTAAACTCTTTTTTGTAGACAAGGTAATTAATAGCTGTTATATTAAACCATAAAACAAAGCAAGAGCCGAATTACTAAAGTAATTTATCAAAGCTGGTTGTAGTTTCATGTACAATAAAGGAGATTACTGTAGAACAAATGCCAGTTTGGAAGAAGAACCAGAAAGGAATTGTTGCCCCTTGCTTGTCCTTTGAGGAATGGAGGTGGTAAATTAGCTGTTTGGAGGTGCCCCAAGCCTTTACCGCCACCCAGATGTGGATGCTTTTGGGAATAGACACCCCAAACAGCACTGCTGTGATGTAGGGCACAAATGCTACTTAGTGCTATGAATGATAAACAGACGCTGGTGTGCAGAAAAGATGCTTTCAAGGTATTTTTACAACCATTCCCAGTGAAATAAAAGTAACCCTTAGAAAGGGAAGAGAGGGTTCAGTATCTCTTACGTCAGCCATGTCCTTATAAGCCGTGTCCTCGTCAGTCTTTCATGTAAGGGTGGAGACTTCTGTGACCCACGGATGCCTCCTGCGGTCACTACGTGTCCTCCAGCAGTGCCGGAAAGGAAACTGCTGAAGGTGTCCCCATCCATGGGGAATCCTCAGCTGCGCTGCAGGGCGGTGCCTTCGATACCTGCCTCCTCTTTTCGCAGGGATCTCCCAAGGAGGAGGGAGCAGCAGAATCCCCAGACAGCTTCTGCCTGCCCATGCCTCAGCACAGCATGCTCGCTGGCCCCCTCCAGGCAGCTCCTTTCTGCCTGCCAGCAAAGCCCACGTTTGGGAATGGAGCTTTAGCGAGGTCAGGCTGCGGTGAAACTGCTTTTCTGCAGCACACCGCACAGATGAGAACTGACACGGGTGCTGCAAAGCATCCCTCCCCTTTACCCTAACTTTTCAGTGGTTTTTCCTCATTTTTATCACCTAAAATAAAACTCTTATGGCAGAAGGGGGAAGTATCAGTCCTGTGCCTCATAAACCAGGCTTCTGATGCCATTCTGTTCCATGACTAAAACTAGGATGGATATTTTATTCATAGCAACCACATTAGGCTTTTTTTCTGATGTTTGTGCTACTTCCTCCTCAGACCCCCCCTTCTGGGGGCATTGACGTGTATAATGATTTCCTCTCTGCAGGAGCAGAGTTCATAGTGTAGGAATAAACACGCGCTTCAGCCAAGGGTGAATTCATGACTTTAATTCACATTTGAAAGCAAGGCAAGTCTTTTGCTTATAGACATGTAGGTCATGTGATTGCAGTTGAAACTTAGGCATCAAAACACTACGAGTGACATTTACAGAGCAGGATCCTAATGGAAGTGGCAAAAAAGGAGCAGGGCACGAGCTCCCTCCCTCTGTCATCTACCCCTCCAGATGCTGCCTTTGCCATTAGTGACCTTGCCAGGACATAACCCTGCACTGCTTTCCTTGTTAAACATGTGGACTTGATTTTGATAAGCTTAAAAAGGCATGGAAAGGAGATGAGCTCCCTTTGGCTGAGGAGGTGAGGATCTGCAGAGGCTGTTGAGTCACTTTGAAGCAAAAAAGCATGAAAATGAAACAACAAGATCTTTCACTGTCTGCAAGTCACACCGGGATCCCAGGAGCACCTGAGTGGGCGCTCCTTCATACCTGCAAAAAGCCAGGGCAAAACTTGAGAAGGAAGGAAATACCCTGCAGAAAAAGAAATGTATCTTTGAAAGAATGGAGAGTAAGACAGTCTGGTAAAGGGAGGAAATGAAAACAATCCTGAAAGCTTTCAAAGGCGTAAGAGTCTTGCACAGAACAGTCTCGTTTCTACAAAGACGTGCAGTTAATGTTAGAGGCACAGCAACCCCATTGGGCAAATCTGAGCATGCATTTATATTTCTGCCACATTACCACATCTGTTTGTGGGCTTAAATGCCACCTTGGCAATGTAAAAGGTGAACAATTCAGCATCTCTGAAAATCCAGAATCAGGACTGATCATTCAGTGCTCCTGCATGGAGGGCAAAGCTCCCCAAAGAGACCTCACGTTCCCCTCCCACTTGAGTAGGTGTGTGGTGTAAGCAAGGCATGCACAGCTTCAGGAGTCACATCAAATATATGTCTGAAGCAGTTCACACAAAGCAGCAAACAGCATGCAAACACTCAAAATCAGCTGTGTCCCAAGAGCTGAATCCTTTACCCGTTAGTAACCCAGGGTTACAGATGCAGGAGCTGCTCAGTGAGCTGCAGACACGGGAAGTCTTGTTTATCTGGGGAAATGTGTCCTTCATCCCCTTGCCTTTGCAAGTCAGTAACCCAGCTGCCCTGTGGCCTTTAGGACATCATCCCACAGGCCAGAGACCGCATAATGTGTTTCAGGCTTCAAGTGTTCTGTCCCCAACTGGCCTGGTAAAGAAGCAAATGCCCAGCACCCACCCAGATGCTGTCATAGACAAGGCACCAACAGCTGGATTCACTCTACCCTTGTCTCCAGCAGGAGCTGCCTCCTTCCCGGAGGAGCAGCCAATTTTCATGGCATCTATAGAATAATTCACCCTGAGATGTCCATCCCACCATCAGACTGGAATGAAACAGGGTCACAGGGGTTTGGGGAGATTGGGCAGGTGGGAGCAATAGACAGCCAGATGGGCAGCCTCATCAGCCTTGTTTCTTTAGCAAACCAAGCTAAAAATAATAACAGCAAGAGAAAATTATTTGAGAAGATGAGAATAAGGCACAAATGTCAATGTTGCATGTGAATCATAGGGCCTAAAAGGATGCTTGGGCTATGTCAGGCAACTGTATTGTGTTATTCCTTTCACACACCATCCTCAAGGATGGTTTGCTCTTTCATTCCACCTACTCAATGGAAAGCTTGAGTTACCCTTTGTTCCTCTGGTCACTGAACACATCCTCCTAACTTCCAGCTGAATTTGTCTTATTTTCTTGGGTAACTTAATTGAAACAAGAACTTAGACTGCACCAAATGAATTTTAAGCTAAAAGGAAAATTACGAAGTCAGGAAAAATAATGTTGGCAGTAGAAGAGCCGAACAAGTGTTTGAAAAGACAGACTGCAAGAGGCCTTGTTGGTTTGCTTATATCTGAATGATGTTTCTCTGTGTTTGTGTAACACCTCTCAGACAATGTGCTCAGGAAGCCAAAGCTGGACTACCACCCACATTTCTGAAGCCCAGTCTCACAAACATAGGTTTGAGGTTTTCACCCTTTCATTTTCTCTGGTACTGATGCTATTTCTAGAGTTCACAAACCCTTTGTTCTGCAGTGAGATACCATTCTGAATGGTGCTGGGGTTGAAAAAGGAAAAAGACCATTTTACTGTTCAAAAACCCTCAATTATTGCTACATATCTTAAATTCAAACTGAGGCTGAGGGTGAAATAGCAGTGAAAAAAGACAATCAGAAAATATTTTTTTGTATGCTAGGAAGTACTGGCTTGTGCAATGACTTTTCTTATCAGCCTCCGCTTGATTTCTTGAGTGGCAGTTTTTCATACAACAGCCACCACCTCAGCTGAAGTCCACGGCAACAACGGGGCTGATGTGTTAGTGCTGTGTAGCAGTCCTGACATTGCTGCCTGGAGGAGACAGCCCCAGGATGGGACTGCAGGCTGTCAGAAAATAGCTACTACTGCATATCAAATGCATGCTGTGTAGTGAATGCACAAGCTTCACCAACCTGTATTTATTTGGACGTGGATCAAGTAAGGCACCTTCTGTCCACCTACACAGCTGGACCTTGCTTTTTCTCCTACAGTTCACAGCAGTTTGTTTTGTAGCAGCCTGTGGAGGAAAGGGTCAGGTTGAAGGAGCTTCTCTAGCAAGTGATGCAAAAGCCCAAATATAGTCTGTGCTGTGAAGAGCTCACCGGGCACACATCAGGCATTGCAGATGGGTGAAATACTAAGAAAAGGAAAATGGCAAAGAGATAGGAGCAGGAGCAGAGGGGATTAATTTTTTTTTTTTTCTAATTGCAGAATTTGGATAAGGAGAAATAGAAAAGTCCAGAGTAGTCTTCACATCCTAAGGCTGGGGGACTTGGGGTGGGTTATTTAAAAAGGAAAAGTATGAACAAAGGATTCCTGACTCAGTGTTTAGGTATGACAAGTAGGTGCTGTGTTAGTCAAGGACCTTTTCAGGGCGGAGCTGTCACCTTAGGATCCTGAAAAGGATGTGTCATGAAGGAGAAGGCCTGAAGAGTCCTCTTGAGCCCATGACCACACCAGTCACAGTCTGGACCTGCTACAGCACATATCTGCCAGTGGATACAAATCCAGATTTGCCCACAGCCTGAGGTCTTCATACAAATTCTCTTCTAGTTAATGAAATGCCTAGGACTAAAGCAGCAGTCCCTCCCCAAACCACTATGTCTGCTTCTGATCAGGAAGTGCACTCTACGTGCTTCCCAGAAACCAGCAGTTCCCATTAGGAACAAAAGACCAGTCCTTTGCTCCAATGTCCCAGCAGCAAAAGCACAGGGAGCAGTGGCAACACTGGCAGCAGGCAGTGGGGTGGAGGGAGCAGCTGAGCACAGATCCCGGGGAGAAAACCATGACCTTTCACAGACTGACTTTCGTCTACATGACAGGATGGAGGAGAAGGGCAAAGGCTGCAGTGAAGTGTCAGATAATTATCACCTGGGTGTGAAGGACTCTCAGAGAGGCCAACAAGATGCTTTGCCGGCAAAGGCACACCAGTGTCTGGGTTTGCCCGTGTTTTGTAGCCCACTGGCACCATTGGTCCCTGCAGCTGTAAATGCCAGGCTGACCTGACCATATGCAGGGAAAAGGCTGCCCAAATCGGGGCATGTTGTGTCTGCTGGCAGCACACAACATGCCAAGCAGGACTGAACACACTCCTTGGACTCCTTGCCTGCTGTCAGAGCATGAGGTGATCACCCACAGCTCTCCTTGGAGACAGACAGTGCTTTTGCGGTGGAATAGGTTCAAATACATTTAGAGGGTTACCTTAGGAGGAGAGGAACTGCAGCCCACAATTGCACTTATGCCTAAAGAGAAGGGAGTGGATGGATAAATCCTGCTCAGGAAAGGTGCAAGGAGAGGTCCTCTGTAAGCAGCAGCAGTGTCCACCACCATCCACAGCAGCAGCACAATCCCCACTGGTGTCCCATAGCTCTGACACATGGGTAGATGGGCTGGCACAGAGCTGCCCATCACTTGTCCATCACTTTGTCACAGACCCTTCGATCTGAGGAACCCAGAAATCCTACATCTGGCATCTTCCTCTATGTGAGGCATTGTACAGTAGAAGGATGAGAACGTGACTGACCTACACTGTACAGGCAAGAGGAGAAGACAGTCTCCATATTAATGAGATTCTCTTCTTCTGTGCACAGAAAAACGAAAATACCCCCTGAAGGTCTTTCTTTGATCAAAAGGTTATGATTCCAAGAAATAATTGGCCACTGTGAAATCCTATGTTGTTATTTTTTTGGTTTTTTTTTTTTAGTAAGAAATACAGCCAATTCACATGAATGTAAATTCGACTTACAGAGGTTCAGGAGGAAGTTTTTTCTTTATTATTCCTGCATATTTTTGTGTCTCATTGTGAGGACATCTTCTGCTTCAGCAGAAGCTATCGAAGGATGTGAAGCCAGAGATACAGCAGCTCAGTGCTTTGTCAGTTAACCTCGAGTGAGAACACTGTCGCTGAAATATAATAAGAAGTTACTGGGCAACATGATCTCCTGCTTCTCAAGTGATCAAACAAATTATTCATCTTTCTAGACTGAGCCTAAACTGACGTTGACCTTTTCATTTAAAGCAAATGAAGGATCTCAGACCATCTAACATGAATTATATTTTTTTTTGTTGGTATTTTTTTCCCCTCTAATTAAATGAAAGTCAGCTTTATATTTTAAACATTCCCACATACTGATTTTTTTCTGTGATTATTCATGCATTGCAACAGCAGGCTGAAAACAGTTAATTCCCCTGTGATTCCTCCAGAATGCATAGGGTGCATACAGAGAATTACAGTAGCTCCTGGAGACCTGCCACAGAGGGCTTTACTGTGCCAAGTCATGCACAGAATAATAGGAAATGGCAGAGTCTACTCCAGCATTTCCACTCTAAAGCAGAAACCTAATGTGATGAAGAGGCTGGGAGCAACAAGAGGATGCCCTCCTTTCCCCATTGTACAGCACTGCACAGCATGTGCATGGTGACATTTGTCAAAGCAAAGCCTGGACCATGGTACAGCTCCTTTCCTGGCTATGTCCATCCCTGCTTAGTAGTTTTAAAATCTGGTTTTGTTTCTCATTACCCTACTGTGATCTGATTGGCAACACACTAAACTGATTTCCCCAAGCTGGATTTGTTTTGCCCATGATGGTAATTGTTGAATGAGCTCTCCCTGTCCTTATCTTGACCATGAGCCTTTCATCATGTTTTCTCTCCTCTGCCTGGCTAAGGAGGGAAGTGGTGGTGCAGCTTTGGTGGACACCTGTCATCTGGTCAGTGTAAACCCACTGCGAGGAATTAGGGACTTTCTGAGCAGGAGATTTTATCTGCAATACCATTCTTAATAATCACAGTCAGAGGTAAATTTTTCAGTCTGTCACGGATATTTGAACGGTTTCCACCTTCACAATTTGTACAGCAAACAGTTCCATCATTTTATACGTACACTGTGAAAAAAAGTACCTCCTTTTGTACAAAACTTTATGGCTGGAGTCCTTCTAATTCTTACAACGTAAGAAATAGTAAATGACCTTTACTTCTTTCACCCTTCTCTATGGCATGCCAAGTTCAATGGGCCCCAATGGGACACAGAGACCTCTACAGAACCTCAGCTGCCTGTAACCCAAGGTGGAGACTCCTGATCCACTCTGCTTCTTTCAGTCAGGAAAGCACTTTATACTCGTATCCTTCACGTGAAATTTCCTGGCTCTGAGATGGGGGAAAACCACTGCATCCTGCATTCACAGTTAGACTACTCATTACTTAATAAAATAACAGTTTTTGACCTGTCCATGATTCATTTCCTAACAATAACCTTACAAAACCTTTAAGCCTTTTTGTAATAGCACCATCTTACCTCTAAGCTAACAGTTTCAAACTGTATTGTCTAATACCACACCTCAGTCCACAGGAAATGTGACCTGACTTTTCAGTGCTTCCCACAATTCCCAATAAAGCTGTTCTACTCAAATTTCCCCTGAAGTGCAATCAGGTAAAGATATATGCATTCCTCTATGGAATTAACCTACATACTTCTAGTGAGCAAACAACCATCTGTCTCTAGCTGAAAAATGCACACTGCAGAACTTGCCTGGCTGAGCCCTGGTGTTGCCTATGCCTCCCCTGTGGCAGTCTTGAGCACTGGAGATCACCACACTGAGGATGAAGCACTATTTTACCCCACAGAAACCTGTTGGCTTCAACAGATTTTAGCCAGACTTTAAAAGGAGTCCAATCCATTAGAAATTATTAATTAAATTAAAAAAAATATATGTGTATATGTGTCTATCTGTCTGGAAAAGGAACGGCACCTAAGCAAATGGATCATGAGTTGGAATTAGGCTTGATTGTAGTGGTGATTGCCTGGTGATTGCCATCTGACTTAACCGAGTCCACTACAGAGCCAGACTGAGCTTGCTGTGTCCACATCCATGCCCATATTTCCCTGCGTGCTCTGCTAGGCAATCAGAAGAGAAAAAAATCCATGTTTTCCTGTGCTTCAGCATCTCAAAAACTCTGGTTCTTCCTCATTCAACTGCAGGAAGATGTTGTTGCATATTTTTGAGTAGAGGAGGGAGTCGTGGGGAGCCACTGGGAAAATACACACCAAGTAAAGCATAGCACTACAGCAATTTTGACCTCTCCACATATTTCTTATCTGGGCCACCCATGGTGCAGGGACCTCAGCCTCAGTAGAAAGCTGCCATTAGGGTTGAGGGTTAGGGTTTGGCTTTAGAGAACCACCATGCCTACAAGCTCCACAGAGCAGGGCTGAAAAAGGCATGTCAAGGAGAGCATGTCGCTGCACCAACATTGCTCCATCCACAACTTGCTGATCTTGAGGACTTGTGGTACCAGGGACTGCAGTCTCAATCCTAAGCCTCCATTAGAGTTAAGGTAACAGCTCAGAGGTCTACAAAATGATAGCTTCAGGGATAGTTCCAGCAGAACGGGAAAAGGCATGCTAAGGGGAGCACAACTGCTGGCTAGAGTGTTACATTAAAGTTCCTATAATAATTCAGCACAAATTTGGAAATTTACTTTGGGATTGAATTTCGTAGCAGGGACCTACCTCACACAAACATTCACAAAAAAACTATGCAGAATGATATCTGGTTTTACAGCACTTCTCCATAGACCTCAAAACTATTTGCAAAACGGGTCTACGTCATTTCACTTTTCTTTAAAACTGAAATGACTCATTTGTATCTAATAAATCAGGAAATTAATTATGTCAAAATTCTGTCTCACTGCAGGGATCTACCAAATAGTCTACACAGTCTTACAGAAAGTAGATGAAATTATGGACAGTGTGGCCATCTGTAGATCTCCTGACACAAGTGCATCTCCTGGACATCTTTGTACTGCACAGCCACGCAATGTGCCTGCGCTGGCCCGCGCCATGTCACTGCTGAGCACTCTTGAGCAGCGTGGGTCCTTAGGGCAAAGACCAAGCAAACACTGGGCTCTGGTAGCAAAAGCATGGCACACAGGTCAAGGGAAGAGGCCATTGCCCTTTACTCAGCACTTGTGGGACCACATCTGTGCTGTGTCTGAGTTTGGGCTCTCCCACACTGAAAGGCTTAGGCATAGTAGAACAATCCCACTGGAGAGCCACCAAGCTGGCCAGGTGACTAGTCTGTGGCATATGAGGGGAGGCTGAGAGAGTTGAGCTTATTTATCTTGTAAAAGACTTGAATTTTTTCCTATGTTTCCATGATTGTGCATTCTGAAGACCCTAGAAATTGTGCCAGTTTAATAGTGGGTAATAAATCCTTAGATAGACTCGGTTTACCAGTTACAAAGCATTTGAGAAGATTTTGGGGTGAAAATCACAGCATGTAAGTCAAGATAGTTGTCAAGAGCTTTGAAGTCAACTCTAAAGTGAATTTTGCAGTTTTCCAGCTCCTCCCTGTAAAAGATAAGTTCCATGCTGAACTGAGGAACCATCAAAATACTTACCAATCTAGGCAAGGTGTCTGATGCCATATTTAGCATATTATTTAAAAGGAAGCTTGAGCCCAATATGTCTTTTATGTAACCCATTGTACTAAATCCCAAAAGGTGGAATAAGGCTACTAGAATCAGCTGATACTAAGTGAAAATGTGAGTAATGCTTAAATGTTTCAGATTTTTTTTTTCTCCATAGTTAGCAATGTATGAGTCACTCAGGCTCCCTAGCTACTGCACTGCATGAATGACTCAAAACTCCATCGAGAACAGAGGCACAAGCAGTTCTCTCTTTGTGCCAGATTTTCTCCTTTCAAATCACCCTCGCTGTATCTCACCCACTTCAAAAAAAACGAGAATCTCTTTCCTTATTACTTCCTTCCGCCATCCCCATGCAAGCCCAGATAAAGCACTGTGCACAAGGATGGTCAGTGCTCATTGTGATTGAAAAAAGCACAGGCTATGATGTGTTAAAGTGAACTCGGTTAACCTTTTTTAAGAAGTGAAAATATACATAATCTCGTTGCTTTGCTGAGCTCCTCTGAAGTTCTTGGAAGAGAAAGAACATTGCGTTTTTAATCGTGTTGGACCCAAATATCCTCTATGGAATTTTCCTGTATAACAGAGCTCAGTCTGGGGTCTTGGAAATTGTAGTCAATCATCTCTTTCAGAGAAAGTTTTAGATTCAGTTAATTGTGGACTTTGAAATTCCTCAGTCCCCAGAGACCTGTACAGAGAACTGCAATACTGTTGTACTAGATTACAAACTGGTAATCACCCTTATTTTGAATGTTATAAATTGCTGCTGAGAGGACACATTTTAATTTGTACTAGGTATCTCCATCAGAACAACACACACAACCTCATTTTTACTGATGGCTGGCTGCATGCCTCAACCTAAGTTCCCCCTGCAGAGCTCTGAGAAGTTTTCAGGGTCACAGGCAAATCTGTTCTTGGTGTCATGTTCCCACTTTTTCATTACTTGATGCACCATATGAGTCATTTTCCAGGGACTGAAAGATGAAGAGGGAAAAAATCATGCTGGACTGTATATAAGTTGTCACTTGAAAAAAAAAAATGCTGCATAATCTGGCTATTGCCTAACCCCATTACCTCAACCCTAGGATGATCAGCAGCTTCTTACGTTCTCATCACCTCTATGTTGCAATGACCATGGGGTAGTTTGGACAATGATCATTTCCTCTTCTAAAAGCTCATCCTCCATAAGATTAGTCTGACCTTTTGGTCACATAGTGGGAAGAAGTGTACACAGCCATTTGTCAGAGCAGATCTCAGTAAGATGAGCCACTGGTTTCAGTTCTGCAGTCTGTTTCCTATTTATGAGAAAGTTACCATGTTCAGGAGGAATGACTGTGGATTGTTTTCCTCAGCCACATTTCCCATTATGCATTTATAATTCAGCTTTTTCAGAAGTTGTTTAATTCTCTTTGATTCTTCAGCCTTCTGGATATAGCACCTTTATACAGAAAAAAGCAACAGCTGTCCAAGAGTCATGAGCTTCAACTGCTGTTAACACAAAGTCTTTTTGCGAAGATTTCTGTTTTAGAGTTAACTGTTTCACTGATGGCTGCCTTAACCATCTGCATCCAAAAAAATGATCCAAGAGTGGGGTATTCTGCTAATTAGGTAAAAGCCTCAACTGCT
The DNA here is from genome assembly GCA_013400315.1 of Bombycilla garrulus. Lineage (NCBI taxonomy): Eukaryota > Metazoa > Chordata > Aves > Passeriformes > Bombycillidae > Bombycilla > Bombycilla garrulus. The sequence goes on from VXBU01001338.1 coordinate 523,289, forward strand.
AGACAAACTCAGCTCACCCAGAGTTTCTTCTATTGTCATCATGAACACAGAATTCTTCTGGATCAGTCATTCATTCTTTTACCTTGGAGCTTCTGGAACATTTTTTGATCACAAGTCTCAAAATATGGTCAAAGACCACCGACTTTGTCCTCTCTTTTGGCTAACACAGACTCCTTCTGTTGGTGTTTAGACACCTAATTCAGGAGTGTCAGTTATGCTTTAGTCATCCAAGAAAGCAGATATCCAGAAGAACATGGATATATGAGGAACAGGAGATGGAGCTGGACTTGTTCAGCCTGAGGAAGAGAGAGGTTGGAGCAATCTCGTTGTTGATCACAACTACATTATGGTATGATACAGAGAAGGCAAACTCTTCTCAAAGGTGTAGAGGTGTTGGATGAGGGGCAATAAACACAAACTGCAAATCCAGGAATTCCAATCAGATTTTAGGAACATCCTTTCACTATGAGGACAGCAAAATACTGATACTGTTTCAGATGGGGCCCTATCTATTTTTTAATAAAAGTACTTTAGTCATAATGCTACCTGAATTACTTTGGACATAGACTAAAATCACTCATTTATCTCTTTCTTTTTAGCTCTACTTAGCTGATCTCATTTTTCTCATTGCTCATCATTTTACCAGTTGAATTATTCCTGTATATAATCTCTTCTATTCATTAACTTCTGCTTGTCTGTTGGCTGCAAACATATTTGGCATTGAAAACTGACAGAATATCAGTATATGTGGAGGCCTTATAACATGATTAATTCATGTTTGGAAAGCACTTTGCAATCAGTCAAGGAAAAACTGCAAGGCTGTGAGGGTTAACACTGAGATCTTTTCCCCTACTTTTTGCTTGATTTGTTTTATAAACAGTGACGCAAGCAAATACATCAGGACCCAAATTGGAACGCCACTTCTTACTATGTTGGATTAAAGGTATTGAAGATCAGTGCAATGATTTCCCTCTCTTTTTGAAAGATATGACAGCTCTGGCTCTTTCTATATATTTGCAGTCAGCTCAGTTCTCATCAGCCTGTATTTTGTCAGTTAAATACTTATCTGAAACCCTTGCCCAGCAATCTTACCTAATGATGCCTTTCTCACTACTGTTGCTTTCAAAGCAAAAACTCACACAATCTTGCTTGGCATGTTATCTCCTCTCAGCTCGTATTCAATTGAAAAAAATGTCTCCCAAAACAACGGGAAACCGAAGAAAATGATAACAAACAGCAGTGTATTAGGGTTTAGGAAAGTGTGATTACAAGCACCATGGAGACCACTGTCAGGTCAGATCTGTCTTCTTAATTAACTGAAATAGAGAGAAAATATAATGTTAAGGAGATTAACAAACGACATTACCAAATTATACATGTAAATATTGCTAAGTATAATTTTGCTAGGTACTATTTCAGAAGATATCGACCTAGAAAATAATTTCTTTCCATTCTTTTAGTATTTGTTTCTCACTTCCTTTTTTTTTCTTTCTCTCCATCTCACAGAAAATTGGAAAATGTTCTGTGAGAGCCTCCTGAGGACTGGACTGGAATTGGCCTTCTTGTACTTTAGCTCAGAGATCAAACTCTTTTACAGAGAGGAAAAAGAGTGCTTTTGGTGTTCTCTTTTTCCTAATGTACCAACTTAAAGGTGTCATCTCTTGGGAAAAATTCTAGGCTGCAGGATGAAGGTTTCCTGTTTCATTTTGATGTTTTTGGAATCATCTCTTGGAAAAAATAATTTAGGGACAGGATTATTCGGATGTTCTTTTTCCCCATTTTACAGCTCCTTAGGGTCTTCCTTTAGAAGGATGAAAAATAATCATCTCGGAGAGAGAGAGCACAGATACACATTTCTGTGTAAAGTAGTGGCAGTTTTAGTGCCAAATCTGTGTCGGTGATTTGGAGATATTTAAAGTCGCTGCTGGCAAGTGTCATGACTGAGCCAATCTCTGACTAACAGGTAAGTAATGTAGAAGACAAGTAATGGGGAGGACAAAGATTGCCACAGAGACCAATCTGGATTGATCAGCACACCTGCACCATTAAAAAACATAGTTTGTAATACACCGTAGTGAAATTAAAGGATAAGTGTGTGTCACTCAGGAGGAAGACAGATATACCTTTCTCCACATTAAGAAGTTGTCCAGTCATTGTGCATTTACTAGTAATATTCACACTTGTAATGAAAAAAATTAAACATGTCACTGGTACCACTGTCAAAAACAGCAGTCCTGCCAACATTTGTTATGAGGCAGCATGTAAACATTGAAAACGACAGAGAAGGAAAGGACTCCTGCCTCTTTGATGTCTGTGCAGCCTTGGCCACTTATTTAAGCAGTGTTTTGGTGGGATTTTGTAGTCAAGAGTAGCAAGAGTCTACTTCAGTCTCATCTACCCTTTCTACTTTTTTATCCTAGATGGGAATGACTGGAAATTTACAGTGTCTTAGAAGATTTTGGCAATGCCCACATAGATGCTAGTAGCTGCTCCTTCCACACATACAGTCCTGTCCCAAACACTCTCCAGCAAAAATTGACTTTCCCTGTATTTTTTATAGTGCATGTCACAAGAGCTTACACAAAGAAAAAGTAAATAGCTGCAGCTATAAGTCATAAAATTCCCCTGAACCAGAGGTGTTTTCTTCTAACTGGTTTTATACAAAAAATGTTATGAAGCAGGTTATTTTCAATTTTAGAGAGCTAAATACCTTCCTCCATCATGCCCCACTCTTGGTTCTCAGTATAAGAGGGACACATGACAAATACAAATACAGTGTGGAGAACCTTATTGAAGTCACTAAGGCTATAAGGGGCACATGAGCCCTCAGTGTTTCAATATAATTCTGAGTGCTTGCAAACACTACAGCGACAGCAATGCCAACCCAATGCCAAAAGATTACAGAAGGGTTCCCATAGCTCAAGGTTAATAAAATTTGAATAGATTCTGTGGTTGCCAAAGGCAATACCAAGCTTTTCCCAAGCACTAAATTTCAGTATAAACAATGCAAAACACATTTTCACACCATCTTTTACTATACAAATGGGTTTAAAGTAGACATCCCGTCCCAGGAAAAAGACCTAGGTACATTCACTTGCTGCCTCCCCAGGGCCCAGGTAAAGAATGTCACTATGAAAATTCCCAGGCAGGCACAGCCCTCAGACTATTAACTGTTACTACTGCTTCATCTGGGTGGCAAAGAAGTCCAAGAGTGATGAAAAGAGTCTCCAGGGTGTTAGGACATTTGGCAATGGAATCAGGAGCACGAGTCGTGTTTTCCTCTCTCCTTCCAGCTGTGTGCACCAACATTGAAAGAAACAGACAGGCTCAGTCTACTAATACATGGCTCTGTGGCTGATGTCCCCACCACAGTTTTGGGCTGGCCTACACAGCACCAGGCATGCAGGTGTCAGATGGGATCCACCTTTCTGACAGGGAAGAGCGTCTTTGCTCACAAGCTTGGGGTATTCCTTGGAAGAGCTTTAAACTAGACTTAAAGGAGGAGAGGGTTAATATCAGGCTTGCCTGAAAAACTATGGGGATATCCGCAGCAAGTTTATGGGGACAGAGTGCTAGTGAGGGCCCTAGACCTTTTCCTAGGCTGAAGCACACTTGAAATCTTATGGAAATGAGCCAGGGCCTCCTTTGGTAATGGGAGCCAGCAGGGAAACACCAGTGAAATACCTCAAAAGAATTAAGGGTTATTCCTCTAAGAAGGTGACATGTTAACAGCCCAGCTGAGGTGCCTCTTCACCAATGCACACTGCACAAACAACAGGAGGACTGGAAGCCACTACACTGCTAGAAAGTTGGCTCATAGCTGCCGTTACTGAAACTTGGTGTGAAAAATCCAGCGACTGGAGCATGGCTACAGTCATCACATCGTCACACACTGGTGGACTTGGCAGTCCTGGGGAATATGGGTCAAGCAAAAAGTAAAGTCAGGGCCCTCCTGAAATGTAGACAAAATTTCCAGCTGCTCAAGGTATAGGTCAATAGGGCCACCTGGGAAGCTGCCCTCAGGAGCAAGAGAACAGAACAGAGATGACATGTCTTGGAGAACTCCACAAAGCACAAGAATCATTGATCCTCAGGTGCAAGAAGTCAGGAAAGGAAGGCAAGAGATTGGCACAGCTGTGTCTAGACCCACTGGTAAGACTTAAGGGCAAGGAGGAAATACACATCCAGTGGAAGCAGGGACAGGTACCCTGGGAAGGATGTGAGAATACCTGGAATGGTAGCTTTCATTTGTTGTCTTCAAGTCATCTACTCATGAAAAGCTACTATTATTTTTTCTAGGTGAGCCTTTAATTTTTAAACATTAATATTTAATCTGTCTCCTCACAGACTTACACAGCCTTTCTGCTTTAACTAGATTCATTGTGAGTTTGTCAGCAGTAGATTTTGTCATTATTTGATTCCTTCATTTTCGTCTTCTCAGTTACTGTTGCCCTGGAATCCCATCACTGGCATAGCTCTCCCATAGGGATACAAAGGCACCAGCTCTAGTCATGGCTCTAAGGAAAAGGAAAATGACTGTCAGCTGCTTTCTTGGAGACATTTTTGTTTTATGCAGAATGGGAAAAATTTCTGAGAGAAGCATTCATTTCTTTAGTAACAAAGTCAGCCAGCAGGTTAAGTGCTTTTGCCAGTAACTGTCTCCTTATTTCAGAAAAGAAGATTTTTAATTTTGAGAATGAAATTCTGTGAACAAAGCACTTTCTTGGAAGGCTTGTCTAGACACAGTCTTGTCGAAGTTCAGGGTTTTTTGTTGTGCTTTTTTCTGCAAATGCATAGTACCAAATTTTTCTCGGTTCTCTAATTGGCATCTGCCATTAAAATCAACAGGAATTGTGCTTGTATGCCTGAGGAAACATGTATCTGGTAGTTCTTAGAAATGAGAGATGAATTAATTAAAAATGGATTTCACATTAAAAACAGGAATCAGCTGACTATGTGCTGTAGAATGGAAAAGAGCTGACTTAGAAAGCCTTAGGAATCTGGGCTATCACAGGAATTCTGCCAAGGCATTTATCTGTAGTGGTAGATACTGCTGTTTTGACTTGCACACTTCTAAAGAAATATAGACTGCTTTATTCCCTTGTCCCAGATAGATTAGTCAAGTACTTAAGCACTTTATCTTTTAATTAATTGTATCAGCTAAGCATGTATTTAAAAACTGAATTTCTGTGCAGAAATCCTCAAAATATTAATCACTTCTTGTGCACCCCTCTTCTCCACAGCCTGCCAAGCACTGAGTCATAATTCCATTTTATTCTATTCTTTCCATTGCTGCACAACAATTACACAGTCTATGAGAAAATGATATTTATTGTTTAACCATCAGGGAGACCAGCCTTTCACAAGAGAAGGAAGCAGTAGCCTGTGCAGATAGAGGATGACTTAAGGGAAGGTTGCAGAACATGATTTAGTTAAAAGTCATCTAAACTCAGTAAATAGAAGATTTGGAAGCTGTGATGGGAGGTCGTCTCTTCTGGCAGACTATTTTGAAAGAAGAATTGTAAAGGAAGAATACAGCTGCTGTTCTCACATTCATCGTGCCAACCGGCAAACATTATTTTCCAAAACTTTGCTAATCTAGAAGAAACAGAAACTGCATGTGACTGTTTTGAGGGTTTGGATTGTAAAACAAAATCCAAAGTAAGTCTTTCCTAACCACATATTATTTTACTTGCCCATTGCAAATGGAGCAACACCAGTGGCTAATCAAGGGAAGAAGTGGAGTCAAATGACATCTCCTCCTCATCCATGCCAGGATGGGTTATTAGAAGCTGTGCTTCTCCAGAAGCCTAATCCTGAACCTACCCCTAGTTAGCACTGCCAGGCAATCCCTCCCTCCCAACTGCTCAAACAGAAACAGGAAAAAAGTAATAGGAAAATTTGGCCACACAATGCTCATTTTGAAAAATGTTAAATATAATAAATCTGTTTTCAAAACCTCCAAGGTTGGACAAATGAATGTATATAAAAAAAATCTGTTTTCTAAAACTCCAAGGTTGGACACAGTGATCTTCTACTTCACAAGAAGTCAGATTGCCTTGACAAAATCAGTGTTTTAGGGTGTGTTTCACAGATACAAACATTAATTCATCATGAAACTGTTCCTGACTAGACAAATCAGACGCCCTTAGATAGCAGCCCAAATCAACACTGCCAGGTCAGGGCTGTGCAGGCAAGCAGCATGTCTTGAAGGATTGGGCCCAGGCTGTAATTGCTCCATTAGATGGCACAGTGGAAGGACTATACACGACAAAGAAACAAATTCTATCTGTACTGCATTTCAGTGCAGTCTTATCCCAGGTGTGACTGCTCTCTTCAAGCCAGACCTTGTGGTTGGAACCGAGCTCTCCAGACCTGCCTGGACCAGCTGCCAGTGAGGGCACTGGCTCACATTTGCTCCCTGCAGGCTAGCCTGGTGCTCACGGGCTGGTGGACAATGGGCTGTCAGTGCATGCTGGACAGACACCCTGCTGGGAAAGTCTGCTGCAGATCAGTGGCCTCTTCAGCCCCTGGGAAAGGGCAGATTTAGCATCTTAGGGGTCACACTGCTGTGGCTGGTTCCTGACAGCATTGAGTTAGGGCCAGGGTCAAGTCAAACCAAAAAAGAGGCCTCGGGTGACAGACTAAAGCTCTGGCAGCCAGAGGCTTGCAGTCACAGCTTTAAGCCAAGCTTCTGACTCATGCTGGATGTGTGAACATGAGCAATGCACTTGGCTCCTTGCTGCCTAAATCAGCTAGGCTGGATGATTGAGTCATGGCTGGACCTCCCAGAATCCAGATGCAAGGTCTGAAGTGACCTTTCTAGAATAAATAAGAGCAAGTTGCCTTCAGCCTCGGCATATAAGTGTCAGTCTGTGCTAGAGAGCTACAGTGAAGAGGATGAGGGAGAGAATGACATAAGTTCTCCCTTCCTTAGCACAGTGGGGAGCTTCATGTAGAAATGAATGGGGCCTTTTCTCCCTTACACTGTGGGAATGCTACTTTCCAAGGAGTTTGCACTCAGCTTGCCTAAATATACACTGCTCCATAACACAACACATGAGTGCATCCAGGGCACTGGAAGGAGAAAAAACCCATAGAATCATGAAGAATGGAGAATGGAGTGGCCTCTAGAAGTCACCCAGGGTGACCTCTACTCTCTTTACACACCGAGGACTGTTTCCAAAGTTAAATCAACTGGCTTACAGCGTCCTTGAATGAAATTTTTAGTGCCTCTAAGAACAAAGAATTTGTGGGGGTTTTGAGAAACCTGTTTTAGTGTTTGACCACCCGCACTGAAGAAGTTTTCCTTATGTCTAGTCAGAATTTCCTTTGCTGCAACTTGGTTTTCATCTTTCTCTGTGTACCCAGAGAGCTTTCTGGCTATGTCTTCTATGTAGTTCCCTTTCAGGTTAAAAAAACCCTATGTAGCTTTTTTCTTCTCCAGCCTAATCGCAGCCCTCTGGGTATTTTAGTGGTCCTCAGCTGGACTTGCTTCTGCTTTTCAGCATTTTCTTGCTCTGGTGTCCCTAAGCTGGACACTGTAATCGATATGCAATCTCGCTAGTGACAAGCAGAGGGAACTAGTCTCTTCCCTTGGTCTGTTGGCTATGCTCTTCTCTTTCTGTGTATTCCAGTATGCATCAGTCTCTGCCAGGGCATACAGGTGACATATTTAGCTTGGGCTCCACCGCTGGTGAGCTGCTGTCTATCCAGTCAGCCCTCATCTTGAGCAGTCACACAGGGTTTTCTGTCCCAGGTGCAAAACTCCAGGAGTGAATCCATGCTAATTAACACACCTATTGCTTTGGCTGGAGCAATTCACAGTCAGAGCAAGCTGCATGTGGAGAGTATGGGGCTCAAAGACGCCCCTCTCTGCCCTTACTAGGCAGGCTACTGGGGACCTGGAATGCAGGGCTCTGTCTGGAAAACAAGCAGAGACATATCTGAATCATGATCACAAGAAAGGGAAAAAGAGGTTAGCTGGATCAAAGATTTCATCTTTTACTGGTCTGCCAGGCTCCTCACTCTAGATGGGTTCCTGAGAATGGCCCTTACTGAATGGACCTGTGGCTAAAGCTGCTCCTTAAAACTGGGAGGAAACATCCAAGTGTATTCTTCCCTGGAAGCCGAAATGCCTGTTTTACCTGTCATCAAATGAAGCAGCAAGTCTGTTAGAAACAGAAGAAATCTCTGGTTGCTGCTGTAACCTAATACAAGCTCCTGTCTATGAGTCCTGTTATCTTACAGCTGTAGAGCTGGTGCAGAGGCAGGCAGGGTTTTGACACCTAGTCTGTAGCCATCCTAAGTGGATACAGATCTCAGGATAAAGTCTCTGCCAAGGGCTATGCAGGGAACAAGGGGGCATTCAAAGTCAAGAGGCTACAACTCTCTTCTCAGCTTTCAGCATCCTGGTGACCTTTAAGACAGAAAGGGGAACTTGTAATTGGCTCTTCTGAACCAGCACGGGAATTTCTGTTGGAAAATCGAGGGAGCACATCCTGCCAGCACCTGGTCAGAGATGACTTGAGGAGAGGACTCAGTGCTGCCCATGGAGCATGAGACAATGTGAAGACTCTGCCCTTCCCAGCTGGGCACTGTGGAAGTGTCTCCCTTCACCTCCTCCTCGTCTTCTCCCTGGAGTGTCTCAGGTAAGTCAACGTTATGCTCCTGCCACATCCTGTAAGTGTCACAGCAGTGACACCCAAGTTAGATTACAAGTGCCTGGAGCAAATCCGCATGAGTCCTGTTCCTAATGTGAAGTCAATTAAAATCAAGTAACAAAAGAAACACTGGTTGTAACGGAAAGAAATCTGGTCCTAGACATTCATGATAACAAAGAAACCACATTATGCTACTCAAGCAATATAATTACTAAACGGCAATTTTTGAGACCATGTCAGGAAGTAGCCAGAGCCACAAAACCGAGACACTTGTTTTAAAGTGAATTTCAAGCCTTTAGAGTCTGTAGATAAATATACTCCATTTTCTCTTCAGATTATTAAAAAGCTAGATCTTAAACACAGCATTGAGCAGTACAGTTAGTTCTGCACTTTGAACACCTACTCTGCAGCAACTCTACCAGAAACCATTACAAAGAAATCACCTGTGGTTCTGATTTGGGGGAACGACAAAATTAGGCGAGTGGGGAAGCTTTAAAGCTGGGATCCATCATTTCAGTAACACAGAGCAACACATCGACATCTTAGTGACCTGAAGCAGCTAGCTCAGCCTGCTTCCTGTGAATTTAACTTAATTTGCTCACTTTGAGCTTTTTTCTCTTTTATAATGTCTATGAATCATTGCACCATCCAGAACAGATATGGACAGAACGCTTCCCTGGCTCAGAGATAACAGAGCCCCTTGCTTAGTCAGGAGAATGATTTAAGAAAATCAATGGCTTTGCTTTGGTTACAAAATAAATTTAGAAAATAACAGAGCAAGAGCTAAACAGTTGGAATGCTAGCAGGGGGATGTTTCATTTGACTTCCCTCATATACCAAAAGTTTGCCTGACAGCAATTAGATAAACATGTTTCTCAGCAACATCAAATCTTAGGCAAAGTCCTATAGCTACTATTCCATCACTAAAATATTGTGAACAATCCTGTTAAGGACTTGCCTTGCCCAATAAGGGAGTCCCATGCACCCTTGCATTGTTTACCGTAATACAGGGCTGAAGCTAGGACTAGCCTAGATCTTCAGGCCATATAATCTTGATAGAATGATAATGCTTGCAGTCATCTACAGAGTTGAATGTGGGTTTTGATAATTTTTTAGGCTTTTTAGAAGGACAATTCAGTCCTGTTCATGGATCCTGGGCAGCACATGTTGTAATTCGGCATTTCCCAGTTCAGGGATCCCATCCTTTGTTTTCCTGCCCTCCTTCTCCTCCTGCCTTTGATTTCAACAGCGAATATACCACAAGAAAGTATTTGCAGCACACCTTTCCTTTCTACCCTCTGTAGCAGGACCCTGCAAGCCTTTACTTTTGTCTACACTGCTAGCAGCCATGGAGCCTGGTGGATTTGCCTCTGACTCCTACCCTCTCTTTGGGATTTAAGGATGCTAAAAAGATGTTCTACCCCCTCAGTGCATATTGATTATATACATTGTTCGTGAGAGCTTTTCTCCATTCTCTATGAGTTTAAATTGTGAAATAACCTGAAGAAGCACCCGTGACAAAGTAGAGTAAATCAAGGAGCATTCAATAAATATCTCTTCCATAGACTGAAATCTATTACTTTAAAGTTGATTAATTTCTAAGCAAAGACAAACTTCAAACTTACACAGCAAACTTAATCTTCCATATTCCTATTCTGTGATTCCTATCTGGCATGCAGTTGGTACAGAAACGGAGAGAGGCCTGTGTTTCCCACAGCTCCACATTTCTGACAGAAAAGTGCAAACAGCCTACATGAGCAGCTTCCTCAGGCTTCAAGCGGGCTGAAGGAGAACAGAGACTCATCCCCATAGAATCCCTGGCTTTGTGCTACCCAGCAAAAGTCCTTCCAAAGTGTCTTTTTTTATCTCAAAATTTCACCTGGATGCAGCGCACACAGCCGGCACTGGATCACTACCATCTCCTGGACTGCCAGAGTGATCTGGCATTAACACTGTCAGCACAAGTTCCCTTGGCTTGTCCAGGCTGGCTCCTGCAGCCCAGAACTGGAGGTCTTACTCCAGGAGATGCATCCACCCCTGCTGTAATTCACTCTGTTGAGGCCAGCCATGGCATAACCTTTCACCATGAGGTCACTAGAATTGAGTCACCTACACTCCTTTAACATAAGTCACTGAGCAACCATGACTTGTTAAAATGTTCAGTCACAACAGATGTGGGCAGAGTTAGGATTAGTCACGGAGGATGAAAAGGCTTCATCAGCCACTCACCCTTAGAAATGACATCTCCATACAAAATAAATTCGGTTTAAAAAGCAACCAACTTCTTACGTATGAAGGAAAGCCTCCTCCTAACTGAATTTTTTGTTCATTATGAGCATCAGTGAAGCCTTCAGTGAAAACTCAAAAGCAAAATGCCCAAGGCAGCAAGCACCTGTCTTTGAAAAGCTTTCTGTTAGCCTGTAGTCATCATCTGCTTCCAGTGGGTCTGCAGGGGAGACATGAAAGGGAAGGAAATACACGGTTCCCTGACAGCAACCCAGAAAGAGCTGCCATCTGAGGAAAGTGACAGCTGTAGCAGCAGAGATCAGTCCCAGAGAGTGGTTATATCTCCATGATTTTACACACACATTTTTTCTAGAGGAAGCCCAGGAAAATCCCTCAGTCTTCCCAAAGACAGCAGACTTTTTGAAGGAATGATAGGGCTGAAGGGAAACAGAAACAAACAATCTTGAACACAAAAACACCCTTAAAACTTTGTGTTCAGGTTGATGTGTGGCTGAAAGTGAACATCTGCATTACTGTGCTCAAAAATGGAGGAAATAGAATAAAAACAACCAAGAAGTTCCATTTGAAATCTTGGCCAAAATGTTTTTCAACTGCCTACTCAATACTGGAATAATTTCTCCTTGCACAGCTTGGGTACAAATCCCATCCAGCAAGGGCTGCAGAGCTGGGGCTGCCCAGTATGACAAGGCTCTAATCTCCAGCAAGTTTTGCCACCCCAGCCATGTGTCCCTGCCATTTCAACACTCCATTGCTCCCTGACAAATGCAGAGGTCCTGGCACAGGGGCTGTTTTCATCTCCAAGCACTTGTACATCACAGTGACACCTGCAGCAGTGTGATCCCAGCTCTTGCCCCCAGGGAAAGCTGACAGTTTTCACACAGTCCATGTTTGTAGCCCACATTGGCAATCATGGTGTGGACCATGAAGGAATTTCATCTGATGAGCAGCTTTTGCTCCAGAGGTGTCAAAAAACTCACCTTTAAATGGGATGCAACCATCTCTCCTGCCATTAAAAAAAAAAACAAAAGCAAAAAGGACAGCATGAACTTTGCAGGTGACCGCTGCAAGTTGGAATTTGTGAAGAATTCAGTGAAGGCAGCTGGACTTCTATAAAGTAAAATCGTGGCTGGGATCTCACTCTTTGTGACCCAAATATTCAGCTAAAATACTTCAAATGAAAAAGTCAGTTGGCTTGCAGTCATCAGTCCACTGTGGATTGAAGAGAATCTCCAGTGGGAGAAAGAAGTTTATTAAACAGATGCTACAGGATACAGGAATATGGGGCAGAAAGGAAAACAATATGATGAAATTACTTCTGCCTCAGATACCCAGTACAGTTTTTATTAAAGTCAACAGGAATTGCACACATGGCTCCAGGAACAGGCACAGTCCTTCAACAGAGCATTAAAGCACAAGCTATGGGAAAAATTGAAAGGTTTGAACTCTGTGATGGCTAAATCCTTGATGCTTTTTACAAACAGTAAGACTTGCAGATCTCATGTGTGCAAAACCCCAAGTCTGACATCTCAGAAGAACTGAATTTTTGTACCAGTTCCTCTGTAGAGAGGTGCAGGAGAAAACCCACAGACAGTGCCAGGCAGAGGAAGAAGTTTGGCACTTCCTCCCCTAACGCAGAAGCAGAAGCATCTGTGAAGATACAAGCAAGCAATAAATAAAATTGCTGAGATTTTTTTTGTGCATCAGATAGGGAAGATCTATATAATGTGTAGAGTGATACCAGGTGGCTTTATGCACTCTCTTATGACTCTCTCCCCAGTCAGACCAGGTGAAGTATTTAGGGAACTTTTAAATTTAATCACCCAAGGACTATGCTGAGTAACTAGTCTGTGTAAGGCAGTGATTAAGTGTCGTGACAAGCTCCACAGCACCTGGCAAGATTCAGCTGCACAAAGAGATCCTCTCACTTACCACTGACATGCAGCCCTCTTGCATGGCAGCTGCTTAAGAGTGCAAGTAACATGCCTCCAAAACCACAGACAAGAAATGAAACACCCTTCTGTAAACCCACCAGCAGACCTTACCAGCATCCCCAGTAGAGCTACCAGCACCTCCCCAGTGCAGCAGGAGAGCTGTGACACCACAGAGTGCTCACAGCCCACCCCCATGGCAAGTAATGCCATCCAGCACCAGCTACCACTAGATCCCATCACGTGGTGGCTGAAGATGACACCTCCATGCCTATAGACATGTATACAGCCCAGCTGGTATGCAGTGACTAATGAAGCCATCGAGGGAGCTTAGGTGCAGGCTCCTGGTTAGATACCTGTCTGAAGAACCACCTTTTTGCTCTGTAGGGAAACACTGGCCCAGTGGAAGGTCTGAGAAAGAGACAGGGAATCAGGTGCTTTCTCTGCTCCCTGCAACAGAAACAGCTACAGCCTAAGCTTTCCACACTGTACAAAGTTACTTCATTCCATGCTCTCTTCCAAGGACTTCCACCTATTTATGCAGTGAAAAGCAAACATAAGTTCTCAGTGTGGTTTAATGACGTCATTGCACAGCTAATTTGCTACAAATCATTGCAGGCATGAATTTTGCCGTCTAAGTTCATAACAGGTTTGTAATTCACACTGCTGAAAGGCAACATCGACTCATACCAGTCAGCTGAGTGTGTGCCAAATGGAGGGCTCTAGCCATGTGACAAATCAAAAGCAGCATTAACAAGGGAAACTTCTATTGCTATGGAATTTCTTGCCTCTGGCATAAAGAATTCCCTCCTTTGGAGAGTAGTGCAAGGATCCAGAGATACAGTGGCATCTTCAGCCTGGAAGGTTTTCAAGACTTGACTGTACCAAACGACTTCTCATGTGACCCAGCATCAGTCATATTCCTGCTTTAAGTGGGAGGTCAGACTAGAGCCCTTTGCAACCAACATCTCTATCATCCTGTGAGGTCTTCCACAAGCTCAGTATATTTCCAATGCAAGTAATTTTCCACATTAAAAATGAAAGGGAATGAAGATTTGTACGGGACTAAAACATACTTGATCTTTAAATGATCTTGAAATTCAAATGATGGGCATTTGAGACCGATATGTTAATGGACTCATGCAACTGTACACAATAGTGAGGGCTATTTAGGGGCAGACCCTGAGATGAACACAACTGTTCCCACGTTCGGTGATGCCAGCTCTCTTACTAAAGAAGGGAATGTCAGAGGGGAACTGTTGACCTTTAAGACGCCAGCACAGTTGTGTTAAATTTCCCTTCACAGTGAGAAGACTGTCAAATGTCACCATTCATTGTAGAACTGGTCAAAGCACAGGGCAAAGCTGTTGCTGCATTTTCACACTAGTGCTTTGAAACAAGTAATTTTTATTTTTTGTCCCTCATTCGGGCCAGCAGCTCTAGCATGAAACCTTCCTCTGCAAAGCAAATTGAGTTGCAGAGACTTTTATTCATCTTCCCCAACTTCACGTGCTTTAATTTCCATAAAGCAGAGAACATCTGTATAAAGATTCTGTCCTTGATGGAGATGACTGTCAACACCAAGTCACATGTTATTTCACATGAGGACATGCACTGTCATATTAATCCAGTTTCATATACCACAAATTGATTTCTCTGAAGGAGAGGAACAGTGGTTAAGTGTTATGCACTCATTCATGTTAGAGCTGCCCCTTTTACCTTCCCATTGAAAAGTATCATCAGTTAATCCAGGTTATGAATCAAGCCTTATATTAGTCTCACCACATTGCTCTGCACCAGCATGACTAATGCTTGCCCTTTAAACATTCTGTGACACTTCTAACAGACTTGTTTGGAACTGACCAAATTCAGCTGGGGAAAGGCAAGACTGAATCGGACCCAGATCACAAAGCTCTGGAATTTTTCTGTTCCCTTCTCATTCAGTTCTAGGGTTACATAGATCTGGCAGCTCCCAAAAACTGGCAGAGTGGGGATTCCTGCAGTGATGGCAGCGGGGTAGCAGCGGGGAGCCAGAGGCAGCCTACCCTGAAGTCCTACAAGTCAGGGCACAGGGAGCAGGGCTGCTGTAGTTGTGAGTCTTTCTGTGCTGCACAAATAGGCTGAAATGTTATTGTACTCAGTGTGGTGCATGGCTTCCAGGAAATACAACATGACCTCTGTTTCCCAAGGGAGACAGAACAAGACCTGGATGCAGATAAATCCTACAGAGATTCTCCAGCCTCTGCCTTTTTATTTCATTAACAAGTAAACTTAATGTTTCTTCAAAAACCTCTTGCATTATTTTCTTTTCTAAAAAGCAAAGCCTGTTTTCGCAGTGCCTTTGGAATGACCTCAAATTATGACATGTGGATGCCTGATGCAGAAATAGATGGAGCTTGTAAAACACCAAACTACAGGCTTTGAGTTTTAGTTTCAGCGGTTCTCAGTCAGAAGCCCATGATATTGATTTAATCATCAGCGTTGTTAACAATTTCACGGCTTAGAGAGAGCACAAAAATGGGAACATTGAATTGCTCTGCTAATTCTCAAAATATGTGAGTGTATGTATGCACATGGGCATGTGCATGTGCATACATACAAATGTGTGAGCAGGAATAAAAAAAAAGGAAAACTAAATAAACCGTATAGGCCACCAAGATACATACAGTGAGTTCAGGAGGTGGTTGGTTTAACTTTCTGTAAGGAATTTCCTACAAAGGGGCTTACTAATATAAAAGCTGCTTTCAGGCTTCTCTGCCATTCACAAAATCTGGCATGAAGTAGAGAGACTCAGCAGAGGTTATGACAACTTTAGAGTGAGTGGTAAAATTAGAAAAAATCAATCTTTCCGTCCCTCAGAGCAGACACAGCAGCAGGTGTGGGTGAGGACTAAGGGGCACCACAAGACAACACAAAAAACACTTTACAAGGAACAATGATATCATACGTTGTTGCCAACACTGACATAATGATCATGCCATTTGCGAAACCGTTATGTTTCAAAAAAACCCTACTGAAGTCTAAAAAAAATAGACAATGAGAAAAGAGACAAACATTTATTTTAAATTTTCTTCTGCATGGAACTGTCTCAGTTCTAAAGTAAGCATTATGGAAATAGCCAGGGCCCATTGTAAATTTCTAAAAAGGATAAATGTCACCTCCAATTATTTTGCCATGTACTGAAAATACCTTGATCTTAAAATACCTTGAGAAAGACCCTGAGACTGAAAAGTAATGCCTTTGCTCTCTCCATGTGTCAGTGGCGCTTCTCATCCCTCACTTTGTGAACTTAAAATTCAAAGAAAAATCTGTAAGAAAAGAAGAATGATGACAAAGACCTCAATACCCTGAAAGTCGTCTCTCTGCTTCTCAAGGAATATCACTGTGAAAATGGCCACAGTGATGTCAGCTCAGGAGAGGGTAACAATTGTGTTCTGTATTTTGGTGCTGGCAGATACCACAGTGAGGAAATGTAAGCTCATTGATTTCTGCTGCACTGATAGTGTGAGATATCATCTTATCTTTCATATGTATTAGTGAAGGTGGTTAAAAAACAGTGTATCTTCACAGCATCCTTTGTGTAAGGCAAGTTATTATTCAGTTCCTCGAGGCCAAGAGCAAATTATACTAACATGACCAGATTACAAAGAGCCTTAAATCTTTTCTGTGATGTTGCAGCTTGTCCTCGTGTATATGTGCCAGCCCACACATTTACCGATCTACCTGGTAAAAGTAAACTTTTTCGTTGGTTAATGATGCTATTTTGGGTACACTGGAATATGCAAAAAAATTTACATGCAACCTCATTCCTATCATAATCTGTATCTATTTGCAATATCTCTATCCAGAGCATTTTATAACAGTGAGCATCTTACAGTGATCAGAACTTTATTATCTGGACCACAGGAGCCATAGAAAGTGTCTATTTCTATAACTTATTTTAAAGATAGCTGCTAAATCATAGAATCATGGCTTGGGTTGGAAGGGACCTTAAAGACCACCTAGTTCCAAACCCCCTGTCATGGGCAGGGACACTTTCCACTAGATCAGGTAGGTAGCTATTAATTGTAAGTACATGTATTAATTGCTACTAAATGTATAAAAGGTAAGTATTAATGCACATACATATGTTTGTAGGGAGAAACTGAAGATTCTTTTTCTCATTGCATGGTGGCTATGTGTGTGCCTGGTGAAGGAGACACAGTCAGAGAGGGCTATGTCTGGCTTTACACAACATTATCAGCCCTTTTTCCTAAAAGATCTATGGGTCTTCCTAAATCCTCTGGATACAGCCTCTTAACCTGGGTGTGCAAGATCCTAGGGATTAATGGCCTTTTCTCTGGGCAATGGGAGCCCTGGATCCTGTTTTATGAGTCGTGAGCTGAAGTACAGAGAAATTTCTCCAACAGTCAGAAGTCACAGGAGAAATCATCGGGAAGTGGACCTGAACAGGACTAAATGAACCCAGTGTCCAGATCACAAGGCACAGCCCTAAAGAGCTCACTCAGCTCATAGCAAAACAACTGAGGATGACAAATATTTATGTAATGGGTACTTGGAATGCAAATGGTATGCACTGGGTAATGCAGAGCAAAAGTTCCCTGTGATAACAGCAGGGTTTGCTTGAGGGTATAGGGATACTAATGTCATAAGGTAGCATCTACAACAATTTTATTTCATGCGTATTCCTCACCCCTTGAAGTGCCTCCCCAGGCACCTCTGACTGCCACTTTCAAGCTAATAGGAGAAATAAAAGCTCAGTGTCTCTATGACATTCCATTCAAGGAAATTGTTTGGATTTGGTTGTTGGGTTTTCTTGTTTTCAAAGGGATGATGTGACTGTTATTGGAAAGATGAGTCAGTGAAATAAGTTTTGCCATTCTGGAGGCGAGAGTTATTGGCTGCTTTTTAAAAAAATGTAACACCAAGGGGCCTCAGGGCAGCCTCTGAATGAAGTTTTGGATCCACACTCTTAACATTTTCCCTGAAAAAGACAAATATCCCCATTCATTTTTTTTTGTCTATATCTGTGTTTAATAGAGTTTTCTCTTGCCTCAAGTAAGAGGGTTTTTTTTGATCAAAATTGGGTGAACCATAAATATATGACACTAAATTCCATTATTTCATAGTAAAATAGTAGATAAGCAGAAACATGGTTGAACACAAGGTATTGCTAAATTTGCCTGGTGCTTTTTGCTATTTTCAGTCTCTCTAATATCAGACATGTAATATGGCAAAACTTCCTTTTCCTACAAAAACCCCTCTGGAACCAGAGAGAAGGAAGGAGTTAAATATCAAATTAAAGAAATTACTTCTTAAGTGGCCGTCGTTTTTAAACTTCACACTTTTAGACTATTAGATTATTTTTCTTGTGTCAGAGTTGCAACACTGAATGCAGTTATGCTAAAATGGAAATGCCTGTATTTTGAAAGTTTTGAAAGAAAAGAGTAGCTAGAGATATTTTCTAACATTTTCTCTCTTTATAACCTTCAGGGTTTTTTTTTGCATATAAGCCCCCAAGCCTCTGCCTCTGATGCAAAACCTCACGTGGAACACTGTGTGTGATTTCAGGCTCCGCAGCCCAAGAATACTGGAATACTGGAATGAGTCCTGCAGGGCACCACCAAGGTGCCTGGGGTAGTAGTACTGGCTGTATTTTGGAGGTATGCAGAGGCCCCTTTTCATTTAAATTATTTTATTTTTCTGTTCTTTCCCCCTTCTTTCTCCTTCTCTGTGTTCAGTACCATTCTGGTGAGCCTAATTCACTTCATCCCATTTTGGCAAATGAGGGTGTCTAGCCCAGGAAGTGATTTGACTTCACCAGGTTTCTAGGTGTGGTTTGAGACTGTTTTTGTAGCTTAAAAACTGAAACCTGACCCTCTGCCTCCCTGTTGCCAGGCAGAGAGGGGCTGGTAAAAGTCCCTACAGAAGTTTGCAGAAGTCAGTGAAGCTAACTTGCTGGGGTTGACAATTCAGAGCCACCCTTTGCCCTCCCCATTGCAGAGCTTCAGGCAGCATCACTGTCTTTTAGAGTCAGCCAGATTGGCTCCCTCAAACCCCCTTGGTGTTGTCTGCTCAATATTTTAGAGACACATGATATCAAAATAGGCCAGAATCAAGCTTCCTAGAGCACAGAAATTCTCTCCTTTGACTTTGTTCTCTTTTACTTGTTCACTCTACTAATTAATTCTGCTTTATGCAACTTTCTTTTTCACGCTTCCATTTTTCTTTCTAACATTATACCAAATTTACTTACTGTTTCATCTCTGAGAACATTTCTTTAACCCTACTTTCCTTACAAAATCCATTTTCTTCTAATTTCTGGTTTAACATCTTCCTTCACTGCTACAATTACCTCTCTTATTCTTTCTTGTCTTCTTCCTTTCCGAAAATAAAAAAAAAGGTCTCTTAAATCCCTTCTCCTACCTTCTCTCATATCTTCTCAGCTGTGTCTTCTGTCTTCTTTTGTGCCGCAAACCTTTTTTGTTTATTTCACCTGGCTTCTCACCACTCTATACTCCAGGTTGCTTCTCCACAGTTGTTTCCCAGGTCATTTTCCATGGTACTCACTCTATTGCTAAACAAATGACCTTTTCCCCTGCTGTTGGCGTTGGCCATATGACATTATTCTTTTGACACCAAAATACTCCCAGTTTATGAATGAAGTTGCAAAAACACTCCAGAAGTTTTTCCCCTTCAGGAAAATCCACTGTGTCTCCACTCCAACTTCATTTCTCCTCTTCTACCTATACTGTCTTGTCAGATAACCAAATGGTATCTGCATCTGTCTCCTTCATTTAGAAGCTGCTTTAGTATGTTCTGAGGGGCCACTGATGAAAAATAATTAATATTAAATAAAGCCTTCCCAAAGACTCCTGAGCAAAGCATGCAGTAAACCCCTCCCAAAAATACAGTAACAGTATCTTCAGGAGCATTTTGCCAAGACAGAGGACACAAATATCCATCTCTCTGTTTTCCTGCAAGACAAGCCAAACATGGCACTTCTGCCCACATTTCTTTGAGGGAAGGACTCGTGTCATCTTCTCTGTGTAAATCGCATCTCAAATGTTTTTTGAAGTCAGTTACGTGTACTTCCAGAAAAGCATCTCAGAAAATGAAAGTAAAGAAAGCTAATTATTATGCTTTACTTCCCATCCAGGGTTAATCTTCAGATTCTCTGAAACTACAGACAGATGACAAGAAACACAGAATATCGAAAAAGTGCAATAATTTTGTGCAAACCTCTCACACCCACATACTCTCCCTTTTCTGTGTCTGGCTGAGTCATATAAGTCAACTTCAGGGAAAAGAATCACTTTAAGAAAGCATACCCCCTCAGCAACTAATCTCCCCTGGATATGGGGAAGGTGCTTCTTTGATCTCACCTTGCTAGGGCAGCCAAAACAGCACTTACAAGTACAAATCCAAAATTAGGGAAAGAAAGCCTTGGTCAGTAGCTGATCCCTTTTCCTCAATGGTTTTTGTTTTAAGAGTCAGGGTTCAGTGGTGGCAGTAGGATTAGAAGGTGAGTTGAGTAAAAGTTCAGGGGAGTTTGTAGACCATCTGTTGTGTACTGTTTCATGACAGCTGTCTTACTCTTTCTGGTAGGCTCTGTGAGAAGTGTGAATATTTAAGTTTCTGGATCACTCCACTAAAATTTCTTTTGCTCTCTTCAGGAATAAGACATCACTTGAAATCTGATGAGCCACTTTCTATTAGCTGCTACCCAACAGTTTTCCCTAAAACTCTGCGGGTAATATATCTGCATAATGGGGGCATAGGCACAAAGGATTCTGGAGGATCACCAAACCAACCCTGAAAACACCAATTCTGGAGCCAGGAACAGGCACACAGCCAGACCTAAGGCAAGGATTCTTAACACTATGCATAGCCCAGACGTGCCCTCAGATGTACACCTTGGTAAGTTCTCTTCCTCTGAGTGGAGAAGTCTGGCGGATCCATTTGTGTGATCTCTGATCTCAAGGAAAATATAAGGATATATCCAGTAAGAGCTAATAATCAGTTACTCAGACCACCATTTAATTCTATTGTGAGAGATCCAGGAGAAGCTCTCAGTAAAAGCAGGCTTAAATAATCATTTAAGTCTCTTCAAAGACTCTTTTCTTTAACAGCCAAAATTAACTTTGTGAGGTAGAAGAGACAGGTTTTCTTTTTCTTTTGCAGAAAAAACACAGTTTTCAATTAAGAGAGTATCACTGTCATACAGATTTGGACATGAAAACGACAAATTGCTTTCCACATTCATTTCTTAGTAACATCTTCTGTTCACCTCTGTGTTTCCCTGCAATAATGGAGATAATTGAATTCCTTCTGTGCAAGTGGGGTAAACTGAAATTGTGGATTTAAGCATCTTTTCCCTACACATCTCAAAGTGCTCACAGAGAGCACCAATCAGGAAGGCTCGGACAGGACAAAAATGTTTATCTTGCTGCATTGCATAGCAATGGCTGAAATACCAAATCCAATGGATTCAGTATTGCACAGTTTGGTGGCACCAAGATTTGATCTCCAATTTCCTGCTCTAAACCTGATGAGTCCTCATGAACACCACCATCAGCAGGTATTAACTGGCCAGCACATCTCACAGGAAAATTCATGAGGACAAACCCATAGCTATGTCACCATTCATGTCTTACCAAGTGGCAGTATCGGAGTTAGGTGCCTAAATTAGAAAACCACCCTTCCTACCTCGCTTGGCAGTCAGTCAAAAGGGGAAGGTCACTCCCAAGGACAACTCAGAGTGGGCACTAATACTCGGGTGTATTCTCATCCACTACTTGTGTAGGACGATGAAGTTCTTATCCAGGTGTTCCCACTCAGGTTTTGTACCTTTCTTGTCCCTGCTCCCAGTCTGTTTTCTGAGGTCTCTGCAGCACCAGTAACTTGACTGTTTGCTCTAAGCCACCAGCACTGAAAAAATTAATTTAGAGAGGAAATGCTACTTTACAGTTCAGATCCAAACTGTTGTCAGTACCGATGCTTCCATTCATGTCTTTAGCAGCTCTCTTGCAGACCAGCAAAGCACAAATTCTGAAAAAACCCCAAACCTTTCTCTGTGCAGTAAGAATCACTGGAGAGCCTTGACCATGTTCTATGCTCTCAACATGGTGCAGCAGAGCTGAGCTTGGACTCATGCATTCCTCATAGCTGATGTTCCATTTATACCCAGAATTGATTGCTTTAATTAAGTATTCAAATAGAACAAGGAAAAGATAAATTAGAAAAAACAGAGGTTATATTAAAATCATGTATGATTAGCTAGTAGACAACTGCATTTGATTAACCAATTGCTAAATCTTAAGAATACCATTTGCCTATTAATTGCTGTATTTTAGCCAAATAACTCTGTCAAGTAGCTTTATCACAGACAGAGTCTGGACTATAAAATCAATATGGGAGACTATGAGCAGAAGCATTGCTTGAAAAAAGCACAGAAGAAGCATCAAAATTTTGCCCTATTTTTTTTTCCCTGCTTGGAGAAATTTTCCTTCATAAAAGCTATGAAGGAGGAAGAAAAAAAAGTCACTGACATATTTAAAAATTCTCGGTCACTAAGTCCACTATTTCACCTGTGATTCTGTCAAACAAAAACAGAACAAAGACAAACAAACTAGAAAAAAATTTTAGAACTACACTTGCTCAAAAGGAACTGGGGAGTAGCTATTTTGTCTGCAAGACTGAAATTATTCTCCATTTAGAGGACAGTTTTCTATAAAGGTTAAGCATTCTTTTCCTGATGCCTTCCTTAAAGGACAATTGGAGAAAACAATTATTTATACGTGAAGTTAGAATAATAAAATGTTGTGGAATTCAGGTTGGAATTCAAAGAAAAACAAGAAAATCAGAAGGATTTTACAAACCTCAGGTAATAGAAATCAAAGGAACTCAATGAAAGCTAAGATGAGGAAACACATTAAAACACTCTGTGTGGATCTTCCAGCAAATGTGATGAAGGAAACAAAATTTCAGATGCAACTTAGTTTGCCACAACTAAACATATCAATACATGAGTGACCACAAGAGAAGAGAATATTTTGCTTTTAATTATAGGGTCATCACAAACAACTTTGGGTTTCATTCAATCTCTAGAAGAAGATACCCTTGGCAAGTTTTCATTAAATAGCACTCTGCAAATCAGTATTTTTATTCTTCATACATTGTGTCTGCTCGCAGTTTTGTAAGAATGATTAAACCCAGAGCAAGAGTTTTTACATATGCAAATCTCAAAAGTCCAGGAGATCACACAATAGTACTGATATAAGAAAAGAAGAGGCAGCTGGGATGAAAAACACTGTACTTCCAACCAGTGTAATGCAGTGTAATTTACAAATATTCTAAGTGCAGAATGAGCTCTGCAATTGCGAACACCCATGGTGCAAATCTTGGGGTGAAGGAGGAATCCATGAACACAGGAAATGCAGCCTCATAAAGTGAATAATACCTATTTCCATCAAGTAGAATGTCTGGGCATTGCATCCCAGTCACTTCTGCAAACTGCACCAAATTTGTAGGTAGGCACTGCAGCTCTGAGAAGCTTTGAGCTGCACCTGGAACCAGGCAGGGATTAACTCCAGGACCAGGGAACATGAGAAACTCATAGGCAGAGAGAGCAACCCATCCACATCTTTAACCTGTCTGCTTTCAGTGCAGGTGGAGTGCACCCAAGGAGTGCCCATTCCTCTCCATGACTATAAGGAAGCTTAGAGTGCCTGGCTGGTGCACAAAACATTCACAGCACTGCCACAGGAGCTGCTATCAAATGTCCATGGAGACATGACCTTCACAGGCATCAACTGTTCCTATTCATTATTCAAAGAGACTGCACACTGTCTGTCAGATGAAGGAGCTAAGTTAGCTTTTATAGAGGTTTTTGGGCAGAGAATCTACAAGAAACAGAACTCTTTCAGGAAGTGTGGGAGGATAAGCACACATTTTAAATAGTAACAAATGAGGAAATGAGTCTCATATGTCATGCTAACTGTGAACTCAGCCATTGAAGAATACCAATAAGTCTCTTCTCTTCCTAGCAATGAAAATAGTCTCAAAAACACTTTGAAATGACAAATCTAGATATAGCAAACATTAGGAAGTATGGAGTTGGCTTACACAATCAATCAAATTGACCAGAACTCACCCAAACCTTTTGCACTATAGGAATTAATCCAAGAACTTCAAAATTGGAGCAGAGCTTTTATGTGTATTCTTACAGAATTCTTGCACAAGATAAAATAATTATTATACTTCATATTTTTTTAAAGGGAAAAGTATTGGGGAAAAAACCAAAACATAAGAAAATATAGAAATATTATGTACAGATGTATTACGTAATCTCAGAATATTCTCTGAGGGTGACAGAGTGCACACATAAATAATATGTTTCGGAACCTTCCATGGCAAATTATTTAAATAAATTGGCTTCGAAGTGAAGGAAATATTACAGCTGAACAATGATAGAGTGGAAATGGAAATCATCACCATATAAACAGAAATTAAGCTAAAAGACAGATTAAATAACTTAGCCTGTTAATTCTTTNTACTAATCTGAAGTAGTCCTAAGTAGATATCAGAAGTGAAGGATGAAAACACCTGCTCCAGGGAGCTGCAAATTAGAAGCATCTCTACTCACAGATTACTGCTAGAGCATTGAACACTCCCAACAGAGAATGAAAATTGCTGTTGCAGTAATGACCTTGCTCAACACTTTTTGGAGAAGTTCTAGTTCACGCTGAAGAGACATTGCTTCGAAAGATGTACAATCCCAGTACATACAAACCAGGTAAGCACATTTCTCTGACTATCGTAAAAGGCATCTTTATTCAGCATATTGAGTGGTGAAGCACTGCAAATGCACCTACACATATGAAACCATGATATGGCCAGATCCTGAAAAAAACATTCAGTAAGATAGTAACGTGGAGGTGAGACAATATTAAGAATGTCAAGAAATCCATGTGGTACTGCCAGGAGAAGCCAGCTGAAGTGTTCCATCAAAGGGTCCAAAGACCAGGGGTGGGCTCCACAGCACACTGCCAGGAAAGGGTCACAGGGCTCTGCTGCACCCAGGCCAGAAGGCAGGTCATACACTGTGAAGGTCTCATGCTCCAGTGCTCAAGACCAGGAGCTCTGTGCAGTGTCCTCAACAACCACTATAAGGCCTCGTGGCACAGCCATGTAAACAAAGACCAGATGCTTTGATTTCAAAATTGGTGTTTTTCAAGAATAGCAAAGGTCCTCTGTGAGAAGGACTATGTCTGTGATTGCTGTGCTGTAGTAAACACAAGATATTTTGAGTTATTGACTGAGTAAACCCATAGGAATATATCCGTATTTTCGAAGAAATGTTACTTCTTTGAGTAACATTATGGTTTAGCAAAGTTCATTTTCATTTTTCATGCACAAAATAAGTTCTCTTTTGAGAGATCAATTTCAGTAGAAGAGTAAAAAGTAATAAATACTCCTGTGACGTAACTGCAGGGTGATAGCTACAATCCAGTAATTACTCTACCTATTAAAATAAGAGATAAATAGTTTTACCACTCAGAGATACAGCTTTATTGGTCTACCAAAGCTTTTTTTCTACACACCTCAACTTTCATGACTCCAGCTTTGGCATACAGCCCAAAAATATGTGTGCCATTGCCATATAGTGATGGAGAGACCTCAGAGAGATCACAGAGATCATCTGGTGTAGAGGACCAAGGAAAAAAGGATGCTTACCTTGTGAATATGATTCTTCTGTACAAGTATTTCAGGGAAGGTGACAAACATAGCACCATATGAAATTTACCTCTTAAAGCAGGTCAGAAATCAGTGTCTCTGAAAGACCACACTTACTTAATACTTTACCACTTAAAAAACTGGCTGAAACAATTTTCATTTTATTGAGGTTATTTTGTGGAAAATGACAGCAGATTTTCTCATACTGCAAGGATTAATTGCATTTTTCTGCTTTCTGCACTGATGACTGCTCAATGACCCATTACCTTGCTGTTGTCCATTCTGACAATGTCCCATCCACTTTCTATCTCCTCAAGTCAGAACAGACAATAAGGTGAGTCAGTAATGCCTTTAACAGGTAGTTTGCTCCCTCATGGTAAATACCAGAGCAAAAAAGTAGGAGTATTTCATTGCTCTCACATGTACAAATAGACTGGTACTAAACTAGGGACCACTGCTTCAATCTAACATTTTTATCCAGGGTGAATGGAATTTAGCCTACAGTATTTTATGGAAAATAAACTATCAGAAAATTATCTCTGCACACATAATCCTAATTAAACAAGTCAGGAGGTATGTATTCAGATCAGCAGGGAAGCTGTTTCCTGTTATTTCTTATGCTTGTGTATGACAAAATAAAAATACGAGTTTTAGGGCACTATGGTCTGAGACACTTGAGAAGGGTATTTAAATTTAGAAGAGAGCAGTTGCCAGTCAGGGATTCATCTAGAGAAACACTGTCACTGATGACATTTGGATTGAGATAGAAAGTTAAAAAGTTGTGTAATGGACAATTCTTGTTAGTGTACATCCAGAGGAAGTGTCTTCCTGACCCTAAATAGGAAGTGTCTGACTTTCATCCTGAAACATTAAGTTTTATAACTTTTTGCATGTGATTTTTCTATTTAAGGCAGCAGCAGAAATTCTTATTCAACTCCTGCTAAAACACATGCTTGAGTAATGAGTTCTGAAAATCTGTGTGCTTTTTGGAGAGACACATTTCATCAGTTTGAGGGGTATTGCCACTTTAACCTCACCAGGAACTTCCTTGAGCTCAT
The DNA here is from genome assembly GCA_013400315.1 of Bombycilla garrulus. Lineage (NCBI taxonomy): Eukaryota > Metazoa > Chordata > Aves > Passeriformes > Bombycillidae > Bombycilla > Bombycilla garrulus. The sequence continues at coordinate 549,923 of VXBU01001338.1, forward strand.
TCTTTTGCAGAATCTAAGGAAAATTTTGCTTATACCTACTGTATCATCCCTTGTTTGTTCCTGCACAGCATCTAATAGCCTGACCTTTCTGTCTCTGCCTCACACAGCAGCCTATTTTTGTTCCTTCCTCTAAAACTTTTCCTACTGTATTCTTATTTCAGAGAAGATCTGACTTCAACACAGTGACTCCAGATATACCACTTTCCAACAAGGTTTTCTAAAATACTACTGGACATAGTCTCCCTTTCCACTAACAAGAGATTGCTTGGCAGACTGTCTACAGGTGACAAACATTTCCTAGAAAAATCAAAAAGTGGTCCAAAAGATGTGTGCAAGACTGTAAGACAGGCTCTCTGCCTAACAGCCCACAAGTTTAGTCTTGCAGATATTTGAGAGTTACTCTCACAGTATGCACAAATCTATTCCAAGTAAGGCACTGAGAGATTCTGCAAAAAATGTAGCGTCTTAACATGGTCCACATTAGCCTTTAGTATTTCCCAAATAGTCCCACGTCTTTTTGACACACATGCCCCCACAGTGTGAAATGTTAAAACACCTAATACTAGAATAAACATAAATTTTTTATTGGGAATATGGAAATTCTTCCTCCACTGAAAGCAAATTACTTTAGTAAGACTCACAGCTCTGAACACAGGACCTAAAATCTTAAACATCCTGTGAATTGTAGGAGGTTGTGAGGGTAGAAGAGTCTTACTGTTCCTCAAAGAAATCCTTGAACAAATAAGATGCCATCACTGAAAATAAAAATATGCCCTAAAAGATTGGAAAAGGACTTTAGATAGGCAAAATAATCTTATCCTGTGTGCACAGACAGATCTGTCTAGACTTATTTCTTTATCTTGCAGCCAAACTGTTCTCCCTGTAGCAGTCAGTCATACCTTTCAGTGGGCCCTCTGTCCAGATGCACAAAAATATCCAGAGAAGGAGCTCTGTAGAAGTCCATGCTCTGTTAAGCAAAAACTATTGGAACTGTGTCACCAGATAAAGAGAATTCTCTTTCAAGCACCTTGGGTTATAGTGGTTAATGAGCATGCCATTGTGCCAGCAGCAGAAATAAATTAAAGACAATAATCTTAAACTGAAGAGTTAAACTAGTGAAAGTGCCAGAAGAGCTGAATCCCTACAGATATTCACAGAAGGAAACAATAATGAAAAGAAAAAAATACCTGTGCTGTGCATCACTCTCTATCTTCTGTCACTAAGTGCCAGTGGAAAGGAAGATTGTAAGAGACTTTCATGTCTGACACCAGACGATTTGGGCAGAGTTGTTCTCTACTCATTTTCACCAGAAGTCAGAGGGAAGTCAAAAACATGGAAAAGAATAAAAAAATTTGTGGGCTGCGCCACACTGAAAATAAAACAGAAGACTAGTGTCTAAACCAAAGGTATGAAAAATTGTACCAAATTGAAAGGATCTGTGACTGATCTAAGAGCAAAGACCCAGTGTCTTGGATGAAAAAAGGAGAAAGAGTTAACCAAGGCTTCGATGACAGGCCAAACTATGACTGGAATCTAAAATGGGGAAAAAATAATATAATTTGCATGCCTTTTACCATTAAACCCAAAATTAACATTTCCCCAGACATCTCAAATTTTGCATGAAACAAATTGCTTACTCCAGAATAAATATTACTGTATGTGGACCATGCTTGAATGTCCTCAGCAACATGAAACCCGAAAACACTACATGAAAAAAGGTCTGAATCAAACTTTTTCTTTTGAAATACGACATTCATGCTTCATTCACTTCAGTTACCGGTATGAAGAATAGACTTACACCTAAATTTAAAAGTTGATGAAAGATGGATAGGGGGAGAATTAAGAGATGTTATAATAATGATGAAGCTCCTATATTTTTGAAATTCCTTTGTCTATATTTTAATAAATGGTCAGAATACTGAAATACTTACAACAGAATGAAAATACTTGTGAAGAGAATATGTACTAGGTGGCTGCTGTTTCTCACAGACTTGATGCCTCTTTCCCAGACAAAAGTTTCAATCACAGCTTTGGCCACAGAGTACTTTGCTATAACCTCGGTTTAATCTTTTCAAGGGAGAAACTGATCTGCAAACACAGGGAAGTGTTTTTTGTACAACAGAGGGTGAGACACTGGTGGAACATAACACAGAGTTTAAGAGTTGTCTACTGAGGCAAGAGGGTTATGCTATGTAGATTTTACCCCTGGACTCTTCTCACTTGCCAGGGCCTTTGGAGTGGTGCTCACCTACCCTGGAATAAAAAAGGAGTGATTCTTACAAGGTCAAAGACAATGAAGAAGAAATATAGTTAGCTCTTTTTTACACCATTAGTGAAATTTCAATCTGTGTGACCCTTGTTTCCAAGGACAGATCCAAGAATTCTAGGGTTGTTATCATTTGGAAAGTTAGCATACAAGAAATCTGCTTGAGTTATCATCACTGAATTACCATTGCTTGGATTCAAAGAACACTGAAGTGAAAAAATAGCAAATAGAAGCTCAGACTGTTTGTTTATATTATATTTTGTTTATTATTCTTAATACTTTATTAGGAACCACTTGTCAGTTGCCTATTTGCAAAAACATGCAAAAATAAACAGAAGGTGCACACTTCTACAGTGGAGACTCAATGGAGTCTTTTAGTTTGCACAGAAATGTCTGCAGTAGTCTTCCAAATCAGACACAGGCAAGGTTTAACTACCTACTGTCTCTGCTTGAAGTGCATGGAAAGATTACAGCCTGCTTGGGAGAAAATTAAAGCAGAATAAAATAGTTTACAGAGATAAAACAAAATCAGCTGGAACCAAAGAGATGCTTCAAGGTAAACAGAAGAATATCACATTGTTAAGCAATTTTTCCTGGTAAGAATCTAAGATCATAGCAGGTACTTATGTTTTCTGCTCATGCCTCACATACACTAATGTTCATCACCAACTACACCAACATACAGAGCTGGAAAAGATGTTGGCCGGGGCCTTTCATTTCAAGGGATAGTTTTTCCTTACAGATGAACAAAATGTAATTAAATTTCTTGATAGCCTACTTTTTTGCTACAATTAGTTTGTACAGAAAAAAATATAAAAGCAGATTTAAATGAAAAGGCATAGTAGATCTGACCAAAGAGTAATTCTTTGTGAAAGCCTGGCTGCAGCCCTGCCTCGAGCAATGGCCAGCAGCAATGGGCAGCTGTACAGAAATGCTTACCAATATTTTCCCACCCTTTAGAAATTTGTATCTCAAAGACTCCCAAGCCAGGGGTGGTGTCTCTTTTTAATAGCCTTTCATGGCAAGGTTATTCCCCTTTTTCATCCAGCTATGCTGCAAACTTTTCTGCAGCCAATGCAGTAGCATTAACCAACTGACCAGCTAAATATTTCAGTTTGCTGAGAAGTTGTGTTTATATTAGCCAGTACCATCCTTCCCAAATGAACAGACACCACATAAAAGCAAGACATGGATTTTATTCTGGGGGCTAAAACAAATTCACTTCCAAGATACGATGATTAAAAAGGAGAACACTACAATTCCAATAACAATATGGACAGTTTCTACTGCTTGTAGCACTGCCTTAGCTATTTCCTATCACAGGAACCAATTGCCTGTTGCTTGACACTGCTAATATCTTTGAGGCACTCCATCAACCATGACTTGAGCTTTTCACTGCACAGAACTTCAGAAGACAAGACTGTTCTTTGTACTCCTCCTGGTTTGAAGATTTTTCAATGGCTTCATTATTCTGAAGTTAGTGAAGTATATTTGATGTCCACTGTCATGGAGTTTTTAGGTGTGAACAGCATTTGTCTAAACACACAGATTATGCTTTCATATCATCTGGATCCTTCATTTGGAAGAAAAATGCTTGAAATAAATATGAGAGGAACCTCCAAGCCACCATGAAGCAGTTAAATTCTTCTGGAAAACCACAAAGAATGTTGGCGACATGCTAAATATTCAGACTTCTTGGGGAAAAACCAACCAAATGAAGAAACCAAACCAGGAACATCTGAATGAAGAGACTAATTAGTATTCCCTGAACACATTGAATTCAGGCTGTTATCTTGCCAGACAAGGACTTGTACTGTGAGGTCTTTTATTGAACAAGCTTGAAATACACTCCTGTGTGAAGAGGTTGATGAAAACTTTCTTCAACTTCTTTGTTTTCAGGCACAACATGAGTCTGGTATTTCAAAGGGCTGGGGAAAAAAAGAGTCACAAACACAAAAAGAGCACAACCCCAAACCAGCATTTCAGGATGAGATAATGAAAATCTTGTGCTTCTTAGAACTCCTCAATATAGGGGCTTAGCTGCTCAAATAGGACAGGTAACTTCCTCTCTACTCAACTAGGTAAAGTCCTAAGCACAATCAGTCCCTCCTAAACTCTGCCAGATACAGCTCTTCATCAAAAGAAAGAAATTCACATTTGACTCTCAGTGGTCCATCAGGTGAAAGTTACTATTTATCCCAAGAGCAAATCTCCCAGAAAAATCTACACTTGTCTAAGAAATTCCTGAATATTCAAGGAGAAAAAATGTCCTAAATAAATGTAGTTCAGTAACCTATCCACTTAAATTCTGCACCTGAGTTTTCTAAGTCTTTCTTTGCATACAATGGAACTTTCAATTTCTAACTTTTCACCACAGTTTGAAAAGGAAGGCTACAAAATTATTTCCAAACAACAGCAAGCAGAAGCACAAGCTCAAAGTATGATTCTGGTAAATAATTTGATTACAAGCAGGGCTGTCTGATTATTCGGCTTTATTTATCACAAACCAGCTGCTAACTAGGAGATCACTAAAGATAGTTCAGAAATACCTCCTGGTCACAAAGCCAAAACAAACACCAGTGTTTTCTAAAAGTGATGAGGACAATAAATATTGCTTTGCTGGTGACCACAACCACTGTTTTAAATAGCACTTCAAGACAAAAAAATAACATGAAAACATAGCTTTATTTCATGATGGGAAAATCACAGTCAACTAAGTGGCTGATTTCAACAAATAAAGACTTGCAAGGTATGAAATTAACAAGTGCAAGAATGCCAAGATGAACGTAACTGTGAGGCATTTTTCACTGTTTGAATTTCAGTGTTCTGAGTTGAGTTTGAAAAGTAATAACAAGTAAGTTTGTACACTATATTTTTTCCATTTTAATAAAGTAAGATAAATTAATTTGAGTTCTAAACCATGTATTTAAACTTTGTGTATAGGTATTTTGCTTTTCCTGTTGGCAAATGAACATATCAGAAAAACAAATGCCACACAATTAGGTTCCTCTGTCATATGTGCTCCAGTGAACATTTTTGAAGTCTAAATCATGGCACTAAGATTAAAACTTTTTGACTCGTTAGTTTTTCTTAAAGAATTTGGTTTGGTTTTGTGCTTGAACATCTTAAGTGCACATATTCATACCTGTTCGTTTTATTCAACACCTGTTCTAAAAGTAATCCCGTTGAAATCAAAGGCATTTCTTCCAGAAAATTAAATTAATCAGTAAGAGGGAAATGGCAGATTCCAGCTGACCTCTGAATTTAAGAAACTGCAATTTCCCTCAAATTCCTGATTCTGTGCTGGAGTTACTTCTGTAATGTGGAGTTGAATGGTTGAAGTTTGTTGCCTCTGATGGAATTAGTATTTTTATCCTATTAATCCTCCCTTTCTTTTTGGTACCATCACTCTAAAGTTTCAACTGGTTCAATCCTGTCATAGAATCATTTAGTTCACATCCATGTCCTAAAAAGCAGGTAAAGAAGGCAATGAGTTGTAGATTTGGGTCCACCAGCATTTTGAGAAAAGCATGCTAAAATATATCATACAATACTTACTCTATAACAAGTGTCAAAAAACAGTTCTAGAACACGTTAAACATTTTATTATATGCCATTGCTCAATGTGTTTTGAGTTCTACTAATTCACGAAATTGTGTAAAAACACAGCTGATCATATCAATTAAATCTGAGATTCTCTTTTCCGCACAAACACATATTTTACCATTGAAGTGAATCATGCCTAGCATTAAACTGCTGTCAGCAAACCTTTATTTTGATAAAACATTCATATTAAAGTTGGATTTCTTACAGTTCAAAACCTTTCATACAAATCAGAAACCAGCAAATAGTTTATACTGATTGGCAGCCTCTTTGAAGGCAATCTGGACAAATAAAAGAATGTTATGCAGCTCAGGTGAAGACACAGTATGCCCAATGACACAGAGGAATCAGTAGCTCAATTCTGTGGTACTAAAATTTTCTGCAAAATTTTTGCCAACGCATGAAAATTAAAGCTCATTCACCTTGCTATTATCTATAGCAAGGTTACTTTAAGGGAATTACAGTCACACATAAGTTACTTGCTCTAGAAAATAAGCACCACCTGTATTTCTTTAATTATTGTGTATTACACTGATGCTACTTGTCTGGTAGAAGGCAGCAGAGCTACTGAACTCATGGCTTTCAGAGCCCACAGTCCATCCAAAGTGCTGTCCTTGTGGTCTGTGAGACCAGGGCAAATGTTTCCACTAGGGTTTTCAGATGAAGTTTAGATGAAAAACCTGTTTGTAAAGACACTGTAAAGTGTGACTGCAGGTCTGCTGATCTACATTTGGCCTTACAAGCTCAGGAAGCTCTGACAGCAGCAGAGCTGCCGCTACTGAGAGAGGTCCCCATTCTCCCTCCTGGCAGAGGTGCTACAGGTGATTATAGATTCAGCTGAAGCATGAAAATGGGTCTTCATTACGGAGGCACATGCTGCGTGCGAGGAACTTGCTGAACTCTCCAACTTAAGGCACATTATTTTAATATTAGAACCAGAGAATTTCCCTATTTAACTGTTGGATGCTCCATTGAATAGTTTAGTTTTGGAGGGATCTTTGAAGTTCTAGTCCACTCCCCTGCAATGAGCAGGGACTTCTTGAACTAGATCAAGCTTATTAGAGCTGCATCCAACCTATACTTAAGTGTTTCCAGGGATGGGGCACCTTGCAAGGATGGAGAGAATTGGAGCATTGGATCAAGTGGTGTAGGTTTTAAACTATCATGAGTCACTCAGTTCTGGTCCCAGCACCCGATTGCTTCATGTTTTGCTGGATAGATACAACTCAATGCAGACCTGAAATAATGACTATTGTAACAACAGTTCTTCACAGCTGTCTGGAGACAGTAACTTGGTTTGACTGAAAAAGTGAGCCACTGAAGGAGGGCATTACAATACAGTTATGACTGTATGTTAAGAGGGTACCCAGCAACATATTTTTGTATTTGTCTCCTCACCTCTCCTCTGCTGGATTTAGCTACAATATCAATTTCATAAATGTTAATCATTAGCACTTGAACGTGTATCTGGTACATTACTGCAAAGAAATTCTGTCTTGAATGAGTCCTTCCGGGACATTCTGATGTGGATGACAGCAAGAGCATTTGGTCAATCATCTAGGTGTACCTGAGAACCATATAGGTGACTTAGATTTGTAAATAATTCCAATCTAATTTAGTTTCAGTTTTGAAAAATCCATTTATTCACAAGTCCTTAAAGAGAGACAAAGAGGTCCTTACACTGGTTCCCTGATGCCTTCCACCCACTTTTAATATTATTCAGAATGATTTCTAAGTGACTTTAACTGGATTTACCAGCAGAAAATGAAATTTCATATACACCTATGAGCTAAAAAGGAAGGAAGCAGTGAAGGACTGTGCCATGCAGTGCAGACCTACACACCACCAGGACCAGCATTTGGATGGAGAGAACAGCCCCAAACACTCTCATCTATGCCCTGTCCCAGCTCTATGTCTGCACTCATACACACAAAACACTGCACAGATTTCTTGTTTTTACCTGCAAGGGGGAAGTGCAGGGGAAGCACCCCTGGGAAGCCAGGAGGAGGGAAGAAGGATCCTCCCTCCCAGGGCTCTCAGCAGTGGGGCACGTACATCAGTGCTGCATCATCAGTTCCAACTGTATAGTCTGACACAAAGCCAGGACCTGTGGCTGCCTACAGCGGTGCCCACGGCCACTGCTGCCACTGCTGCTCTGGGCCCCACTGCCACCAGTGAGTGGTGCCTGACAAAAGGAACTGTGGAAACCCTTTGCCGTATTCCACCACAACTGCTGGGCAGCTCTGGAAAGCCTTACTGAAATGGCAATAAGGCAGGAAAATCAGTGATCTTCCACCAGCTGCAACTGGCAAAAATCTCCAGTTTATGCCCCTGAATGGTACGACCCAGTAATGCTGTGCAGTGGCATTTGTTCAGCCCTGACTCATAGACAGAAGAATGCCACTGAATGAATCACCAGCAGCATTTTCCGCAGTATCTAACGAGGTAGCTCATCCAAATATTGATCAGTCCCAAGTCTCTCTAGTTTTTGAGATCTGAGATATCACAGTCGAGTATGCTGTTCACCATTAAAATTCTGCATTTGGGAAAAGGGGCCTAAAGTGAGAAACCAGGCGATGACCAAACATTGGTTGGTGCATCCTTTGTTGATAGGAACTACCTTCTGCTTGCTGTGAAGCTATCAAAATTATATGAACACTGCTGAAATGCAAGAGAAACAGGAACTTAGTAAGCTAATAACATAGAGCTTTAAGGCAAATTAACAAAACCACTTTATAAAACATCTCATTTGGTTTGGTCCACTGCTGCAGAAGGTCATTAAGCCAAACACTGTAGTAAAATAATTTTGATCCATAATGGCTGAAAGGACAAACATTAAGCAAAGGGTAATCACAAATTAGCATTCAGGACACCAGCTGAACATTGCAGGTGCTGAGGGAAAGTAGTTCTTCCCTGCACAAGTGCCTGGAAAAGCCCATTTCTTCCCCTTTCCTCTCCAGTGTTGGACACTATGTGCTTGGGCAGCAGGCAGGTGGCACCTCAGGTGCCCACAGTCCTGCCTTGTTCAGCCTCCGCCCTTTGACTTTCACTGTGATAATGGCTGTATAGGAAAGAGGCAACCCTTCCTACTCTTCTCTCCACACAGCAAGAGCCCAGCCTGGGCAAGCCCACCCCCATGATTTGAGTTGCATGTTACAGGAATTATTACTGCAGAAACCACACAAAACAATGAAGAGAAGCCTTACAGTTAGAAGTGCGAGTGCATCCGTAAGGTTGCTTTGGTGCTTAGTATCACCACAAAACACACCTCTGCTGTTCCAAGTGACTGCCATAACTGATGGAACCCAAAGCCATGGACTACATGAACTCAAAGGACATTTTATGGACATTTTGCAAGGGTGGTCCATTGACTAACGGAGTAACATCTGGATACTATATCAAATTATGGGAAGAAGGGTGATGGTTAGTGGAGTTGTATTGAATGTGACACCTGGCCATGGTGTAAATAGTACGGAATAAGGGGTGGAACGTGTGCTGGGTGCAGCTGGGGTAGATTTTTTCTCAGTGACTGGTATGGGGCTATGTTTCGGGTTTGTGCTGAACACAGGGCTGATAAGGTAGAGATGTTTTTGTTATTTCCAAGCCGGGCTTACACAGGCAAGCCCTGACCCCAGATGCCAGTACAGGTTAAGGTCAAGGCCCCAGCATGGCCGAGCCCAGACCCCACTGACCCCACTGACCTCAGTGACCCCACTGACCTCACTGACCCCACTGCCCCCTTCCCGCCCCCTCCGGCCACGCCCCCCACAGA